>JAJJWW010005402.1:145321-432169 GCA_023531295.1 Papaver armeniacum | reverse complement strand
TTTCCCCCAAAATCTCCTCTACTACTTCATACTAACTAATCTAACTAATTTAACTAATCTAATCATTTTAGTTAAATTAGAGTTAATCATTGTGGGGGGCATTTTAGCCATTTAGAAAAATCTAGGTTAAGGGGTAGCTTGGCTTTACTTCATAATGACCTGATTTTGTCTTATTGGGTATACCCCAATTAGTTTGGGTATACCCCAATCTCGCCAGGATTTTTAAGGCAACTTCAAAAAAAAAAAAAAACCAATTCTCCAAATTGAGACCCGGGCACATAAGATCAGAGACATGTATATAGTTTTCAACTGCGACATGTTCGATAAGTGTCTCCCTAAAAAATATATCCTACTCTGGAAACATTGACCTTAAATCTCGACCACCGTGCAACTTTGTCCACAAAAAGTTTCTCATAAGTTGAGTGGAGCCTGGCAAACTCAGCCTTCAGCGATTGTCGGACCGGAATTTTTCCACTCGTACCAAAATATTTAAAAACTCTATCAGTCTTCCGGTAAAAAAAAGAATTTTAACTAGGTTAAGTGAGTTAAATTCCCAACTACCAGATGAATATTTTTTCTACCTTCCGATTATTGTGCACATCGGACCTAATTACATTTATTGATTTGATTTAAAACAATCAAAGTGGGACAGATTGCTGTGGAACATAATTTGAGATGTTAACTTCTATACACATTTATGTTCTGTTATATTCAGTACTGAAAACAATATGTACTGTTCATCATTCATCAATGGAACAATTTTGTTACTGTACATAATACCAAAGTAACAAAAATCGTTAGCGAAAAAATGAAAAGAATATAAACGTGAATACTCTACTGTCAACAGCAAACCGGTTTTGATAGAGCGAATCAAACTTGATACTTTGCCAACCTATCTTTCACTGGGGGTTCCAAACTAGACATGCACTGATCCCATGCTCCATTCTGAAGCATCTGTTATTGGTCAAATGAAAGAGTGAGTCTTTTATACTAGTACGATTTCTGTTCTTTGAGAAACTAGTAACACTTTACTAAGCTAATCTCCTTGACAACAATCATAATAAATCACTGGTGCAAAGCAAGGTAGGCAAGTGACAAATAATACACAGCTATGTTGTAAAAGAAGGGTGAATTGGTTTGAACTACTGCCTAAACATGCAGAAGATGTGTGGTGGCCCAATCCATGGAAGATTTACATGATGGAGATGCAGAAGATAGAGCAAAGCTTACCTGTTTGTACCCGTTCAACACCTGACAAACTTCATTACGCAAATCCTCACTTCTTATTTCCTGAAACACAAATAGAGATGTCATGGAAAAGAAACACCGCCAAATATTATTTGTTTACTAAATGTGCTTCATCCTTACATGCCAACTTGCAATAGCTATGCACATGTGAACAAGAGAACCCAAAGCCCCTGATGGATTTGCTCTGACCTGTACAAATGCAAGTAGGCCTACTTTAGAAATTGCAGTTGTTGATTGAATTTGTGAAAAAGCCAGGGAAGCAAACATTTGCTTACCATAGCGCATAGACCTCGGAAGGCTTCCTCTTTCTCAACATCGTCGCGTATCCTGCCACAAGTTGATTGCTTATCAGTAAGGTTTATTAAAGTAAGTTATGGATTGAAAATATTCATGGGTTTAAAGTCAGAAATGAGGTCCACGACTCCACAGAACACAGCAAATAAATGACAGTGGTAAAAAAGCTGTGCATCGTACATTGATAAAGCGGTACACCAGGATTGCATGAAATGCTCCATATGTGGGGATACAATATCTGGAGACACCCAGGCAAGCCTCCCTAGAGTGATTGCACAGTTTTCAACCAATGATTTGTTAATTCCCTGTTTCAGCACAGAAAACTTCAATTATCAAAATGCCAGGCCGAGAAGAAACAAGTGTCAGAAGAATGCGGAGCTGCAAGAGAGATTCGATTCACCTCTGCATGTTGAAGTATTGGCACCAGGCACGACATAACTGTCAACACAATAGGAGAAACTTCTTGGCGGACCTAAAGTTAACAGTTACAATAAGCAATGGCATGAATCATGAAATGGTGCCAGGCAATGCTCTAAATACTCAACATGAAAATGGGCATAGCATTTCACATGTCATGTGCATGTGCCTATAAGCCCTTTGATTGCTCATGTGTTTAACAATCCATCTGCTTACTGGACTGGACTAAACTTGATAAGTACCAAAGTAAGATTGGAGCAAACAGAACATACCTTAACTGCTAACTCTCCAATAGCCCAACATGCATTATTTGCCACTGCAACAGTCTCCTGAAGTGCAGGATTACTCTGCACAAGGAGTAGGTTCTTTACATGATTGTGTTGCCTACTATAGGTTTTTGTAGATTGAAAACAATGTCAACTTACAAGTTGTTGGGCAGCAATGTTGAGAAATTCGGAAAGACGAGGATGCAAATGAACAGGGCATACCTAGATATTAAAAGCAGAAGTTTATCAATGAACTTGAACTAATCAAGTGAAACAGCACAAAAACATTATTGGCCCACACAATAAGAATTATCAACTCACTCTAGCAAGGTCTCCAAGAAGCGCGAGGGCACTTTGCCTAATGTCTAGAGTATCATCCGAGCAACATTGCAAAAGTAGGTCCCTCAAATTACTATGTGCAACCTACAGATAAGTTCCATCAAAGTATAAGCATAAAACCACGGTGAAATTCTACAGTAAGGTGCAAATTAGCAAAGACAAATCTAGAGGGAGCATACCAAATTCTCTACCCCACTACCAAGACCTTCTGCAATTCCCGAGAGCAAGTCCAAAGAGCAAACAATGAATTCTCTATCATATTGGACTCCAGCTGACGAAGGATCTACCTATAAAGAAAGCTTCAATCATCAAAGTTAGAGGATGCTACCAAATCATTATATAAAAAAGAGTCAAAAGACAGCTCACTGATAAGCAAGTAACAAATATACTGGAACTGATGAAAAGATTGCAGGACTACATGCGGTTCAGAGTAGTTATTTCCTACTTTGACAATAAATTTACACGTATACACTATCAGCTACAAAAAACTATGATTACTCAATGATTAAAAACGAACAAACCTTTGCCAATAGTTGAGTCTGAATAAGATTTAAGCATCTCTTAAACACAGGTTCCGCAAACTGATAAAATCCAGGTCCCAATGCCTGAAACAGGTAAGATCATTAATTCAGCATTACAGAGCACTTTGAGGTATAAGATTGAAGAATCTAACTTGACTACAATGACTAGGCATACGTGAGTTGTTGTTGGAGTTAATCATGGGTATGACAAATCAAAATATACCTGTGCTATAGATGTAAAGCACTCAAGCAATGGAAAAAGGTCTTTGTCTGAATTTGGAAGTTGCTCCCACTTAGCAATCAGTGGAGGCATCAGAATATTAAGATACTGGGGCTGCAAGCATTTACACCCGACAATGAGCAATATCACACACCATATTAGTGGGGTAGAACTTAGAAGAAATCCGACGAAAAATATTGAGTATAAAATAACAGATAGATGATACCTGATTTAGCTCCCCTCCAACGGCATCGGCTAGAGTACCAATAGCATCATAGACAATTCGGAGGTTTCGTTTCTGAAATAAGAAATATATTATGGCAACAGAAAGGAGGAAGCACACATATCATGGGTACTAATTTTCTGAAGTATCAAAGTTTGACTACAAGTTCATAAAAATTGGATTGACACTTCGAATATGCAGTAAAACAGGCACAAGAACAAAATCAACTCAATTAAATTAAATAGTCTAAATGAGTAAATGTTTAATAAAACTCCGAAGAAGCCAACGACAGACCTGATATTTCCCGAATGCACAAAGGAGGTGCTGCAAAATGATTTCCAAGCGTGGCACCAATGCTTCGGCAGCCTCCTGTAGAGATACCAGAGTTAGGATCTACAAAAGCTTGAAGAAAGAAAAATAACTTCTCCATTGAAGTAAAGTAGGGGAACCTCTTCAAGTGTCGCAAAAGCTGAACAAGCAGCCTCCTGCACCCGTTTGTTTGTGTCTAATATTCTTCTTAAAAGACCCATAAGAACTTTGTCAAATTGTTCATGACCCTTTTGATGTTCAATACCCTGTGCCATACAGATTGTTTAGGCCAATCATTATCAAACCCAGCTAAAGATGCATGAAATGTGACATGATTTTTAAAGGAGAAAAAGCTTCAAAGAATGAACTAACCAAGAAAAACTAATCAGAATATACCTCCACAATAAATTTGCTAAATCGAGAGAGTGTCCAGCATGTAATACTCCTTATGAGAGGAAATTTATCGTCTAGCAGAGGGATGAGAAATTGAACAACCTACATAGAGAGTTAAATTACAATCCTGAAATCTTAAAACTGAATCATATACATGATGAAACCTTGGTTTCTACAGGCCAAACATATTAAGTTGCAATGGATGATAAACCATATATAATACCTCTGACAGATGAGGGTAAAGACCAGCAAAACAACCCTCTGCTATTGCACCTAAAGCTAACACAGCAGCTTCTCTCTCCTTCCAGGTCACATCATCGGTGGTGGCTAGCTTAGCCTGAAGAAATTTGATAAAGAAGTTAGGGACAAAATACAGAAAAATTCAAGGACTGCCTGATGGCTAGACTCGTGTACCAAAACCTGTTGTAGTGCTAAAAAAACCTCTATCGTCAATGGATAAAGCCAAAAAGGACGTAAACTAAGAGAGACCGTGAAAAGAATGCAACCTAAACACTGACGTATCTAAGTCAAAGAAAAGAAACCCCAAGAATCTTAGTGATTCAGTGTAGCTTTACAGCGGAAAGATAAAATTAATGGTTTTCTAGAATATTTGAAGACATTAAGAAACTAAAGACACCAACTCATAAACTCAGCAATAGCAGATGCATGCACCAGCTCACCAAATTAAACAATAGAAGATGGTTTAAAGAGAAAGAGGAGGAGGTCTACTCTAACACAGAAATAGCAGAAAATAAACGATAGAAAATAGCAAGCAGATTATTGTAGATACCTGAATCAAAGGCATCAGTGTTGGAAGAATTGCCTCAGCATACACATTTGAGAGGACATCAAGAGCAGCTGCACTGCATTTCCTCAAATTCCAAATGTTAACAATGTCATCATCCTGTTTATACCAATGCCTGTAAATGATTAATAAGAAGACATCTAGCAACCTGAGATTCTAATAATTATTAAATACCACTCAAACAAGTAGGTCACACTGTCACAAGAATCAGTGCATTACACAATGAGAGCTGCTATAAGTACCATCCACCAATACCATGGATTTAGGGAATGACAAATCCTCAGAAGGTAAATGGGAGAATCTAAAGATGAATACGGCGTGGGTTCCCACTGCCATGCGATGGTATATGGGTTTGGCATTTTTATTTGGTGTTCAATAGGCATTTCATTAACAAGTGTAATATCGACCTGGCATTTAGACAATCAGTGATGGGAAAATAGTCAGACATACATCATTTTCCTCGTTGTCTCCACCATGAAATCGTGATGCATGGAAACGCGGCTTCAGATCCTGCAGTGTAAAGGTTCTTGAAGTTCTGATCAAAAGCTTAAGAGGTAGGTCAACAACGAAACAGTACCAACAAAACAGTAAATAGAAACTCAGCAATAAAAAATGCAAACCTGGTCTCTGTCTGGAAATGATTCGTCCTCCTACAAATTGATTAAATGTAGGGTAGTGTCAAAATGTAGTCAGAGTAGCTGATGGGTTTCTCTGTAACTTTTCAGAATATCTCAGGAAACAAAATATTAATAAACTCACATCAGCATCAACAAGTGACTCATCATCCTCGCTGTAGACCATGTTTGAGAGCAAAACCTACATTTTGGTTATTCACGAGCACATAAGCATGAACTCCAGAAACATAAACTAGATAACAAGCCAAATATGTTGAGGTACTGAGAAAGTGTAACATATACCGGAATCAGACGCGGCAAAAAATCTCTTAAGCTATCAGATTGTAGCTGAGCTTCAGAATATGCTGACCTGATAACAAATTCAACATCAGGGATGGTAGGACATTACAAGGATTTAACTGCTCATAAATGTTATATCATTTTTTACCATTTGTAATAAAAAATGCTTATCATTTTTTCCCATTTTTAATATTTCTTATAGATAGTACGATTAGTGAGCATCATTGAACTATAAAACTAGCATGGGATACATGTACATGTTTTTAAAGGGAAAAAGAAATTCGTTAGTGGAGGAATACCAAAATTCACAAGCTTCAAGAGCAACCTCCTCATCAGTGTCCTTATTTGCTCGCAACATGTACTCAATCACATTTACCAAATGAGGCTGTAATGTAACACTTACCATCAGTTTCTGAGTTGCAACATGTGTATTACACTCGAGCCAAAGGACAGGCTTTTAATCAACAAGATATGAAATGACAGAAGTAACGCTGATGTAACACAAGAACAATTAACAACAAGAATTATGCACACCTCCAGGAAAGAAGGACGAACTTCGACTAGCTGAACTAATGCTGAACAAACCTGTACATACCATAGAATGGAGAAAAACAATGAGAGACACATACCACTGAAATCTTTTTGTACATGCATGCAAAACATATGAAGTAGGACTGATGTCAGAAATTTTGAACCAATAAGAACGTTGTCACTCCCAGTGGCTAAAAAGAAAACATTCTTGTTGGCACCCTAAGTTTAAGTTTCAGGCCAGGCCTATCTCGTATTTATTTACTTTATGCTCGAGTAGTGTATCGAAAGCACCCGAAAGGAATAAGAGCGGTGCAATAGACCATGGTGGTTGCCCAAACCATTTAAGAACTAGTCATGCCTGAAAATAAAGAGAAACTATGCAAGGAGCAGGAGCTACTCGTGAAGTCTAAGATTCGAGGATCAAAAAGAGCGTACTCAAACATCTTACTTACCTAAAATCTCATTTTCACATTTACGAAAACACACAATTAAAATAAAATAAAATGGCTACAGTATACCAAACTATACCAACCACTCAATATTTCTCTCTCAATATAAAACCTTACTAACATTACTATACTTCTCAGTAGTATGATACTGTGACTCCATAATTGAATTCTGTATATCCTTAGATTTAGATGCTATAACTGACAATCTTTTTCTAAATATTTACTTCTCCAGTTCTCCTCCATGTATACAACAAAAGAACTTATTCCTTCCTTCAGATTTTATAATAAGTAAGCTGATGAAAGTTATTAGCCAAATCGATTCTTCCATTCATATGACCTTTCCTTCATCTGAACTCATTATGTAGCCCTACCAAAGTTATGTAATGCAGCTGTAAAAGGGACTAGAAAAATATAATCAATACTTTATATCTTGTAAAATGAAAAACTCCTCAAAACTTTAATGAATATATTTTAATATCATGAGTCTGTGACTACAGTCCAGGCAATGCAAGGTCATTTGAAACCACACTTACCAATTTTTTCACGTCTGCAGCAGGGTCCTGAGCAAGACCAAATAAACCCTGGAGATATTGATCCATGGATAGAAGTAAAGCCTGGAAAGGGATACAAACTTTTAACGAATGCCAGAAAATTCTGTAAAAAAGCACTTTAAGCCCACTGATTTAGAAAGATGTTAAGGTAAATGTATTCACCGTTGGCATCAACATAATGAACTGATTAACAGAACCCAAAGCAAGCTTCCTGAGTGTGGCATGTGGAGACTGGAAAAACTGATGCGAGGAAATCATGAAATAAGGGCATTAATGAAGCAGTTCCATTGACATGACCAAGGGTCCATTTTAAAATCAACAAAAAATAGCTGAAGCAATCAAATGCACCAGCACAGATCTAGCAATTAAACTCCCTTTTATACCTGGTATAATCTAGGAAGGAAGACAGTAATTGGATGTTCAGCTATTCCAGGTATTTCTGAATCAAGCTCCTGTGGTATATCTTCGCAAATCTACAGCACGAAATGTGATAATTAGTCAGATGCTTCTATAATAAAATTAATAACCTGATCTGAACCTAAGACGAACACACATTCAAAAGTGTCCAGAATCCAACGAAGTAACAGACTTGTTGTCATAGTGAGCAGAGAAACTTTTAAAAAAAGAAGTTTTCAAAATCTAATTGAACTAGAACAAAGCCAGACCTTGGATAAAGCATCCATAGCACCCTCCATATGGTTTAGGTCATTACTATCCAAGCACTGTAGAAGGGCTTGCAAAAGCTCCGGCCAGCCAATAATCCCCCCCCTGCTGAATGACAACACTTATAACTGTCCCCACTGTAGACCTAATGTGCCTATCTGATGCTCCCAGACTATGAAGCATCTCTGACTTTATGTACTGCAGAAATGAAAGAGACATGGATTTGAAAGCGGTTCTTAAATTATTCTTCAAGAGCAGACCAGCTGCTTGTCGTATTTCCACAGATGTACCCTGCATAAGAAGATAGAAAGCAAATTTTCACACCAGAAGTTAAGAAAAGTAAACGATGGAATACAATATAAGAAAATCTTAAGCCACCTCACGTATCAAAAATCACACAACTCTTATTCAACTGTCATTTGTTGAATATGATGATGATGAGCACCAAAGTCGAAAAGATCGCGTCTTACAAGTCCATTTGGGTGCTCTTCTAAACAAGATAGGATACACAACCATTTAAATGCTATAACCCAGACTTTCCGACACTATCAGAAGGTTCGAGGAGATGCACAAATACAGTTACATAGTAAACTAGCTATTTCCCCTAAGTGTAGCTAGTTGGCTATCCAAAAGTTACTTGCAAATGACCATGAAGTTAACTAAACAATTTGATGGCATCTCCAAAACCAGTTGACAGATGACATCTCCTGGAATTTTGTTATTTGTTTCTCAAACCAGTTTGTGAATGCCTTAGCTTCTACGAATAATCCATCCTCAACCGGTGTCCCTATCTTAAATAAACCCAGTTTTTGTTCCGAGTTTTATCACTAGATCATCAAATGTTTGTGAATCATTTCCAATATATGCTTAAAATAAGAATGTAACTGAACAACCATTGATCAACTTCATTCACCAGACTCATAAATTCAATCAAAAGTCGTACATTCAATAAAAAAGAAGTGACACTTCAACACCATAACAAAAGAAGAAAAGCAGTATGAAATTCAATCAAACAAAGCAAACCCTCAATAATGATGATCAAGCAAACAGACATAGAAACTAAAATTGAAATCATACCTGAGCACGAGCAATAATGAAAGCAAGATAGTTATTGAAATCAGGAAATTGAGAAAAATGCTGAAGTTGTTGCCAAATAAGAGGTTTATCAGAATTAGGAGATATTTGCTGTTCAAGTAAACCACAGATCTCTCTGAGACCTTCTTCTTGTGGTTGCCACATAATAGTAGCTCCTCCTCCTGATGATTGTGAAACACTAGCCATATTCACTAACAACAGTAGTTGTAATCCAGAAAAAAAAAAAAAACCCTTAAAAAGTTGGAGAAAGAAAGAATCTAGGGTGTTTTCAATCAGATGAAAGAAATTGAGAAGAAGAAGAGGAAGAAGAATGGAGGTATGCTGACAGGACAAAGACAGAGTCACAGAGACTAGGAATGAAGAGGACGACGAGCCAGCAATGTAAAAGACTTTGGAGTAATTAAGAGAAGAATTTTGGGAGACAGGCAGATAATTAAAAGACGGAATATTTTGTAATGATCTTAGGCATCATTAGTGTTGCTGTTGATCGGTACAGCTTCAAACGTGTTTAACCGTTGGATTAAAAAAGAAAAAACCTCCTGAGAGATCTGAGCATTTGGAAGGGTGTTGCAGGCACCCACGGGACAGCAGCAATTGAATAGAATTTGTTTATGGTGGTTGCTCTAGGCCCGGCATTGCGGGCCACAAAAACAACTCATTCAAGCTAACATAATCACTCAACAATCCAAGAAAGAAACCAACAACAGGCCAACCTTGTAAAGAATCAGGCCACTTTATAATTTTGTATAGGAAAGTACAATACAAGGAACCTAAACTGTGTTTCCTGACTTGTACATCCAGTTCTAAACTGCAACTTAAAAAAGAATTACATCTACAAACTAATTTTACAGTTAACACAATTAAGACTTTCTGTCATCTACTTCACTAACCTTCAGAGAACCATATCATTGGTTGCCCTCTATCAACTAAACCTATATTTTTGGTTCTAAATCTGAAACTCTTAAATTGTACAATGAGATGACAGTGGGAGTGGGAACTCTCAAATGACAAGGGAGGAAAGAGGAATCAGAGCAGCAACAAGCTTTTGCACGATGAGATGACAGCATACAGGAACTCTCGTGATGTTATTGCCTGACCATCCGGTTGATTGAGGTATCATATAGCACCATTTCCACTATTCTCTTTCTTCTTTTCTGCTGCCTATTAAACAAGATAGAAGATCGCCAATGGTTAGCACCAATAGGAGGGTAAATTAAAACTTGATTAATAAAATAAGTGAAGTATGACTACACATGATTCATTTCATGCATAAGGCCAAAAAGAAAAGCATAACCACAAATAAGAATGAGTATAATTTTGCATTGAATGCGCAGTCTGTAGCATATACTATTTGTCAAACCTAGAATTTTAAGAACTGTAACTTATGGTAAGCAAAAACAGAAGACAGTTCCATTGAATCACATAGTACACTGGGATCAGTACAATCATCAACTACAAGCCAATAGACTCAGAAGAAGAAAAAATGCCAATAGACTCAGAAAAAAAAATGAGAAACAGCATACAAGACTGTAACACGTGTTAACAATGCAACTAATGACACAGGAACTACATAAATAACTTGTAGTAACTATCATGAATTAACTCTTCATGCTCAAAAAGATGGCTCTTACGCTATTTGCAATCCTTGGTGAAGACTAAAAATAAGGTACAGACACAAAAGTTGAATATCTTCGAAACAGATGGCACTGGTTTTAGGTGGGTTAGAAATATTGAAGAAAATATCATGTATTTACCCCAAGTGTGGCCATCAATATTAGGGAAATAAAGATTGATAGAAAGAATTATAACTTACAAAGAACACTTGCTAAACTAGAATTTCTTTTGGTGAGATTTTCATTGGAAACCCTTAAACAGGTCATTGTAATACAAATAACAACCAAGTTGTAACGCATTGTTTATCGAGCGAACAGTTATCTTCAAACTATTGAAATCAAGAAATTTTGGTTTCTTTCACACTTGCCAAGTCGAACTTGGTCACTGCGAACAGAGGCTTGAGGAAATATCAGCTAGAAATCTACCTAAGTTTCTCTAACCGACTAAGCTCCTCCTTAGTCCTTTCCACGGATAAAGGTGATCTAACAGCTGAACTGTAGAAAAACTAAAGAGTTGGAAGTTTCCTAGGCTAGCAACACTAATGGCAGCTTCAAGAAGAAATTCGACAAATTACTCAAAGTTCAAAACAAGATAACACAAGAAATTGATGAAGTTGGAGATTACTCGGTTTATGTTTATACTCATAGAGATGAAATCTTCTCAGTAAAGAATCCATCAAAGGGTAGTTTTCCTATCTGTTTAACTTTTTCATACCTCCATCAACGATACTCGGAGATAAGAATGACAAGAGGATCTCACAAAAAGAAAGTACAGCATTAGAATGAAATTTCACTGGTCATTTTAGAGTGACAATTAAATCCTAGAGATAGCATATAAACAAGGTGCATGCCCGGAAAAAAAAAAAAAAAAAAAAAAAACTGTAGTTAGGGATACAATTGAATCATAATACTGTACCATTTATCCTATTCCGGATAGTGATGATCAGTGATCACATTCACGCATGTCAGTAGAAGCAACAATGAAGTGTACCAAAGTACAAGCTCATACCTTTTTCCGAAGTTTTTCTAAGATGGAATCTTCTTTAGCCTGATGTCCAGCACCAACAAGATTAGTCATAATCGGCTCAGCATGTTCCTCAAACTTCTTGAATGGAGAAACATTCGAAAACTCAGTTTGTCCCTTTTTCCATACAGGAAGAACAAGCAACGGATTTGAAAGATCACCGCGAACACCATTCAGGGCAGCGACCTACAAAAAGAATAAGTAACCCAACATAAGCACCAAAACAAAAACTATCAAATTTTGAATTAAAAAGTAAAAACCCAAAATTGAACAATCGATTACTTACTGCAGCATCTGCAGAAGCCATTTCAACAACAGCAGACCCAATTTTCTTCTTCTTTTGAAATCGAATCACAACATCTTCAACATCTCCAAACTCCCCAAACAATTCTCTCAACCTCTGAGCACTATAATCTTCAACTCCACCTTCCCAAGTAACCTTCAATGCTTTATTTGGATCCAAACTCGCCCCATTCCCTGCACTTTCCCCATTCGTACCAGACGTTCCAAAATCAACATTCGCCTTAGGCGTCCCTGTCCCTGTCCCTGCCCCTGCGCCTGCTTTCTTAGCGTGCATTGCTCTAATTCTATCACATTCTTCTTTAAAAACCCTAGCAATTCTCTCTTCATTATCTCTCTCTTGTCTAGAACGATCGGGAGAAAAAGAAGCACGCTCTCTCTCATCAAGATCAGCCATCATCTTACGTTTCTTTGAATCATATTGTGATTGACGTTGTTGTTGATCACGTTTCACCCGTAATAAATCATCGAAAGCTTTACGAGCTTTTTCATCTTTAAGGATTAAGTAAGATTCTTTGAGTTTTAGAAATTTAGTATTCGCATTAGGATCATTACGGTTCTTATCTGGATGTAATTCTAGGGCTTTTGTTCTATATGCTTTTCCAATTCTCTCATCAGTTAATTTTGCCCCTTCTTCTCCTGATGGTAACCCTAGAATTACATAATGATCTATTTCCATCTCTACTCTAGAAAAAAATTCTCTTAGGGTTTTAGGGTAAAAAAAAAAAGAGAGAGACGAGATTTCGAATTGTGTACCTTTCAATTTGTAAGTGCTCGCGGCTTCAGTTTAGATGTTCCTCCGGTTTCTACTCAATGAAACTTATTGTCGTCTGTATAAATACATCGAAAACTTTTTGCCCAACCGTTCATCTGATAGATAGGAAAGAGAGATGTACGGCTCCAATTAAACATACATTTTGCCCAACCGTTCATTCATAGATCCAACTACAACATCTTCATAGCAGCAACACTCCCTGAATTTTCTCGGTTTCAGAACTCTGTCCAAGTCTGACTTCAATTAAAACCCATTCTTGTTAGATCATATCAACTCCTAAAACCACTCTCAAATCTCCTCCATTCGTCACCAGGAATCAATGGCAACAACAAACTTCTCTGGTTGAACAACGGCTTCAGTCAATACTTTTCTGCCTGACTTCTCGGCTTGCAACATTATTCAAGACCCATAACAATTCATACCCAACCTCTATTTCTTTATTCCATGGTCTAACTGACGGCAAAGTTGGCTCAGTTGAAGTTGGCAAGAGCTGTGTGGTTCAAGCATTTCTGCGAACAATTTGTGTGCCTGACTTTGGCAATGGAGAACAACTGCACTTTTGATTTCTAAACATTTCCAAATCTCCTTCCCTGCGACAGTAATTCAATTACACAAGCATCCACATTTCTAATTCATTCAAAACTCTAAAAGACATCAATCTTAATCAGTGGCAGCAACAGTTCTTGGACTCTACTTTCTCAAACACAACCCAATACTTTCCTATAACTCCTTTCCTCGCTGGCAACTTCATTCTAGCACAAACCCATATCTTCTTCTTTGTCTCAGGTTCAATCCCTGTCTTAATCTTCTCCGTTCATCATGATTATCAAGTGACAACACACGTTCTTCTAATTCTTATTTGCCGTTACTATCCAAAACCTTATCAATCTGAATCTGCTTCGAGTCCGCCAAATCCAAGGTCGCCAAGCAACGAATTAAACTCTATTTTCTCTTCTTTTACGTCACATGACTCCAAAATACCTATAAAATGCAAACCAAGCATAATACGAAAATACAAGAGAAATAGCTAAGAATAGCATACGAAATTGATATTCAAACGATGTAATTTAGGCTCCTATCATTACTTGGCGGAATCATGATTGGGTTATTTGGATACGACTAGATTGAACTTGGATATCGATTTTTGAGATCGTCCATGTGCTCTTTTTAACAATCAGGTTCACAGACTCTATTGTCTAGACTTTCTGGTTGAGAAGAGGTGGAAATATAAACTATACATACATATTGTCAAGTATTATTAAGTTGGTCTACTTGTAATTGTATTAGGTTTTGTCCATACATGTTGCCGCACGAAAAAGGTTGGCGATGTACTTGGTACCCTCTCCTTTTCAACAACGTAGAAGCATAAAAATTCACTCAAGATATTAAAGAAGCAATGGAGTCACGACGTATTTTTACCAGGAATTCGAATTGAACTATATAGCATAATAATCATGATGATGACGAAGCCAGTAAAGGAAAGCACCAGTTCTTTTATTGCGCCTTCGGAACAAAAAAAAATAACTTGAAGAAAGTTTGTCAGCAAACTTATGGTGAAGAGTGTGTACTAATGATCCCGCAAATGATCTTCAAAAGGTGAGGGTACCTAGTACACCACCAGTTTTTTATTCGTGAACCTACATGACAAATTTCTTTGACGATCTCAAAAATCAATATCCATAGGCAACCTAGAATGATCTCTTTCAAGATCCGAATTCCAATAAGAGAAAGTTTTGTTAATTTTACTTTTTAAGAACCGAGTTCCAACAAGAGAAAGTCTTGTTAATTCTATTTTTTAAGAATCGAATTTTGTAAGATTGAGTTAGTACTTATTTGCTTTCACTTCAAGTATAAAAGAATTTATAATATGGAAATAAAAGTAAAGTAAGCACACCAAAAATTTATGTTGATTAGTTAAAGTGTTGACATATTTTGTATCATATGGTAGTTATTTGAAATGTTTTACCAAACAATATAGCTTTAGGTAAATTGGATTTTGATGCGCCAATTGCACCCCCTAGCCACAATATTTAAGATTAAAAAATAAAAATCATTTTTATTAAGAAAAGAAACTTTGATATGTTTTCTCTCTCTTAGGTTCATGTAATAAATGTACATTATTGTACACTTAAAAATTTATGTTGATCTATTGTAAAAAGTTTATTGTGAGTTTTAATCATCTTATCATTTGTTTCCATTACATATAAGGTTCATGATTAGTTTTTAGATAGTATGCAGTTAAATTAATCTATTGATCATTCGAATGCTAGTTGACAGTTGAATTGTCCGTAATTGTCAATTATCTCCTACACAAGTAGCAAACGCGAGACTTTGTAGGGGGATTTTGTATTTTTTTGTGGAACAATCGCGTGTGAAGACAACACCAGTGAGTTAACTGAGCATACTGAGTTTAATTGTTGGAATCAACCTAAGTTCACAAATTGTAAAGCATTCGACTGAGTTACACCTTGAGAGTGCATGTTTTGGTGGTTCAGATGGATAGAATCCGGTGACTAAGCGTACATGTTATTTGGTGATATAAAGAATTTTTGGGATAGCTAACTGTACATGTTATCCAATGGTTGGAGATGAATGATTTTAATGAATGATAGATAAATATGATGACTAATTTAATGTTTGATGACGGCCAAGGAATCCCTAATCATCTTTTTTTTCTTGTTTATTTTAATCAAACTAATCAACCCCTCATAGTTTTGTTAATCTAAATAACATCTCAATTACGCTACTCTCTGTGAAAACGATCCTTACTACCACTATATTACTTGTCAGTATTAGTGGAAAGTATCTAAAGTAATTGTTAAACTTACGACACACATCATTGCACCATTTAGCAACCCAAATCCTAATATTTGTATAGCTTAGCCCACCCAAAGAGTTTGTACTGAACTACTTATTTTTTCCCTACTTATTTTTTCCCTACTATAGAAGCATAACAAGAATTAATGCTAAATTGCAAAAACTTAGTACCAAAACTAAAAAAATCAATGCTAAATTGCAAAAACTTGGTGCCAGAACTAAAAAATTGTCGACTTTTTAAGCTTTTAAAAAATGTAATCGTCACATTTACAAAAAGAAAGATTTAACCCCTCGATATTGGATCCTGGTACCGCCACTGCTCTTGGTGCACAAAATCGGACTTGTATATTTGTAGCTTAGTACATTGATAATAATCAACTCTTATGTGCAATTGCCAGTGTCAAACTGTCAACTTGGGGTATAGGTGCCCATACTAATAGTATAGGTATGGTAGTGGGGGCGCCCATCCCATACTAGTACCCATAAATCCATAATCACAGCATAAGCATATAGCATCAGCGGAATATTCCGTCTTCATCCCAAAAGACAACTTTTACTAAAACCAGAAAGAATATTCAAAAGCACAATCCAAAGGATTTTTTCTTTCACTTTTGATAAATTAATAGCCTTCAATTGAACCCTGTTTTCATAATCAACAAAAACAAAAACAAAAACAAAAAAGTCTCTTCTTCTTGAAATGGCTGCTCTGAAATCTCTTCTTCATGTCTCAAACGTTCCTAATTTTGATCAAGTCCCTAAAATCACTACATTCTCATCATCAATATATTCTAAAGGAATTCGTTCTTGTTGTGTTAAAGCTTCGAAATTTTGTGTATTGGGGCACAAAGGAAGTGGTATGAACATGAATTCATCATCATCTTCTGATGAAAGAATGAAGTCAATCAAAGAGTGAAAATGCGGGGGTACAACAACCACACCCAACAATTCGTTTGGCAATCTGAGAGGACTTACTCCAATATAATTTATAGAGACTCAACTAGACAGTCAGACTCAATCTAGAGAAAAGTATATCAAAGAGTTTATATCTCTGTTTCACAATGTAATCAGCAAATCAAACAGATAGAAATCCACGAGACTGATTATTATGTGAAACAACTTGAACAGTACCAAAGACCAATGTTTAAGTGTCAATCAATTTAAATCACAAACCAAAGGTTGGATTATCTAATTAATTTATTTTAACACACAACCCGTGATAATTCAATTATATAAAGAAATATAATGCGGAAAAGAAATAACACAGTGTTGATGGTGGTTTTTAGCTTAGGGTTAAAATCGTAAAACCTTGCATCTGACGTCACTCTGCAAGAAAATGGTGTCGTGAGTGCTAACCTCTCCACCGGCATATTTATTGAGCCATTCGATATATTTACATGAAATTTATCTAGACTGGCAAATGTAGCAACCATCCCAAACACTTTGTAAATTTCGGCACCTCGCCAATACAAGACTCACTGAGTACTTTTCTGTGATATGTTCCCCGGCAGAACCCTTAATATCGGTATGGCATGACGGATTTATGTTCACTCGCAGCGGAGTAACATGAACCTCCAACTACCAAAGTTAAGGCCATCGCACGAAATGCTCAGACGGAAGCACACTGCATTCCGTAGATAAGGATTTTTGTGGCAGCATACAAAATCCAACCAATTATTGTGATAACTCACAAAAAGCTCATAAACACGACTAATTTGCAAAATTAAGGTTTCGCGCCCCGCGCAGTACACTAGACCCCATTGGTCGAATAACTATGCTTAGCCAAACTAGGCAATTAAATCCGCCACAGCGCACTGGAAGTGTGGCCACGCCCTAGCTTGTAGGCCCCACTTCCCATCGACCAATCATGTCGCTTTAAATCTGCCACACTCACATAGAAGTGTAGCCACGCCCATGCCTGGCCGGCCCTCTTACATTAACCAGACCAGGTTACTTTAAACTCGCTAGAGTGTTGAAGAGAAGGAAACTGCGCCAGATGGCCGCAAAGCCAATTGGCTTCCTAAAAACGCACCAGCATGCCAAACATGCTAAACGCACATACTAGGCACACATGCCAGATGCACATGCCAAATGCGCCAAACATGGCCACCCACCCCATGCGACGTGCCATATAGGCTAATTAGGGTTTCGACAAGCTAAACCCTAATTTAGGCAAGATTTCCACACCAACGTGCCAAAATTTCAGTGGCTATGGCTACGCGCGCAACCGCGCCGAAGGCATGCACGAGCCATGCCAGCCATGCCACAAGCAGCCGCTAGCGCAAGTTAAAGCGCCACCGCCAATTAAAGGTAGCCATGATCGACGGCTACCTTTCCTCCCGAGATGCAATCTCAAAGAATCCAAGTTCGCCACCAAACTAACAAAGCTTGTGGCAACTTTTTGAGCGACCATGCCGCCAAACCCTAAACTTTGGCCACGGCATCAAACCCTAAATTGGCCACGGCGCCAAGCCCTGACCTTGGCCATGCGCCAAGCCCTAACCTTGGCCATGCCGCCAAGCCCTAGCCTTGGCCGCGCCGCCAAGCCTTAACTTTAGTCACGGAGCCAAATCTTAAACTTTGGCCATGCTACAACACCACGGGCACTGGCATGCCACCATACCACAGCTACCAGCATGTCGTTAGGCCACGGCCACTGGCATGCCACCATGCCACAGCTACTAGCATGTCGTTATACCACGGCCACTGGCATGCCACCATGACACAGCTACTGGCATGCCGCCATGCCACAGCTACTAGCATGTCGCTAGGCCACGGCCACTGGCATGCCACCATGCCACAACTACTAGCATGTCGCTATGCCACAGCCATTGGCATGCCACCATGCCACGACCACTAGCATGCCGCTATGCCACGGCTACTAGCATGTCGCTATGCCACGACCACTGGCATGCCACCATGCCGCAGCTACTAGCATGCCTCTATGCCACGGCTACTAGCATGTCGCTATGCCACGGCCACTGGCATGCCACCATGTCACAACTACTAGCATGCCGTTATGCCACGGCCACTAGCATGTCGCTATGCCACGGCCACTGGCATGCCACCATACCACAACTACTAGCATGTCGTTATGCCGCGGCTACGCCATTGGCATGCCACTATGCCATGGCTACGCCACTAGCATGCCTCTAGCATGCCGTTATGCCATGGCTCCACCAGGCGCCTATGCCAATGGCGCCACTTCGCTATACAACAAGGTGCGGCCATAATCAATGGCCACTCTTCCTCATGAGATGTAATCTCAGCCATCGAAATTCGCCACCGAGCCGTTCAGCTCGTGACAAGTTTTATGCGACTAGCCAAAACGAGCCTATCATCACATATGCTATTTACCTACGGCAAGTCTCTCAATTTTAAACTTGCCACACGTAGCAAAGTGCTACATGTTTTCCACGAAAACACTCGAGACATCAAAACATGTCACAAACTGGGGGATACTCATCAGGGTATTGGTCTGGCGGTTTATAGCGTGCGGCGTGCAATACGCCCGTTACAGAAAGTGTCATAAAGAAGGGCGGTTATTAATGGCAAGAAGTAATTGTGTAAACGTATCCTTCATTATGGAAACATAAATTCCAGGCGTTACCCGTTACTCCCTACTTACACCACTCAATCGTTTCCACTTTCTAAGAGACTAGGGTACGTTTTGTTGCGACTTGTATAAATAGGTCTCACCTATTTTCCACCAAACAACAAGTTTTGGTCAGGAGAACAATACAACATCCAGAAATCATCTGATAGCTTTCCATTCAGATTAGTCAGTTCAACTTTCTGATACAAGTCACGAAACACCCACACTTCCAGAATCAACTATTCTGGTCTCAACACTTTCTTCGCTTCCCTCCCTAAGACCAACCCTTCTCCTTCACTTTGTGACCAAAGCAAGTCTGGAACGGCCATTTCTTGGTTTAGGCTAGGATTGTACAGATTGATCTCTCGAATCAAAAGTACTCCCGTGCAGTACATTGTTTAGGGTTTAAATTTGTTTCTCACCCACACACCCGAAATTACCAAAATCGGTAGAAACCGTTTTCACCCACAAACAATTGGCGACCACAGTGGGAGATTAATCTCTCGGTTACAATATCAATTTCTCAATTCCCGATTCTATCTTTCAACCCCGATCTCAAGATGGTATAAATCAGGTCCGGATCAACAACAAACCCTGAGAACACTGGCGCTGAAATTATTCCCGGTGTTAACGTTCCTTCCAGTAGTGTTAATACGCCACCTGTAAATACCAGCAACATGAAGAATGTTCCTTCAGGCGTTACGCCTTCGATTACCAGAGCCAGAGCCTCTACCATGGAAAATGCTCCTTCAGGTGTTACACCTCCAATCACCAGAGCCAGAGCCGCTACCGCCGCTCCCAATGTTTCGTCAAGTATGACACCTTCAACCGTCACCAGAGCCGAAGCTACTCCGCCGTCAGGACGAGAAACTGGAGGAGCCAGAGGAAGCCGATCCTATATTACTATTGCTGATTTGATGGAAAGACAGGAGGTTCTCACTAGAGCCCAAACGGACATGGCCTCAACTCAGAGTGAGGTACTTGTTTTTCTCAAGACACTAACAGAACGGCTACCACAAGAATCACGCCAGCCAGAGCCAATGAAGAACACCTCCAATACCCCTGGCGCCAGCACCTCAACAGGGCACACCTTTGTAGACGAAGAGACTCGCCCGGGAACTCCAGCGGAGAGAAATCAACCGTCCAATTTTGTCACGCGAGAAGATTTGGAATGACTTCTCCGAAACCGGGACAAAAGCGATTCCATGGACATGCATCAGCATCAACCCCCGTATCCTCCAGAATTACAAAGAATCCCTCTTCCAAGGGGTACTCTTCCCCTCAATTCTCTTTGTATGACGGCACCGCTAATGCGCGTGAACATGTTTCTCGATTCTTGGAGTCCTTGGGAGAGCACGAATACAATCACGTTATCCGTTTGAGGGAATTTTCGAAATCACTTACTAGAAGAGCATACACATGGTACAACAGCATTACGCCAAGCAACATCTCCAAGGTTAATAATTCTTTTGCTGAATACCGTGAAGCTCTGCTCAAATTGATAAGATGTAAAAACGCAATTGCAGCCAAAAAGGATCTTGCTGCTGTTCATGCAGTTCATGCACTTGTTCCGCCATAGAAAAACAACCAAACATCCGTGCAGAATAATGATATTCAACCAACTTCCGTGAACCAAAGTAATACTGGGAGCAGGTCCGTGTCAAACCAAAACAAAGAAATTCAAACCATGAATTCTCAGGGTTTGAATACTCCGTCCGTGTCCAAGGAGAATTCTGAGATTATTCAGGCCGTGAACTCTCAGGGCTTGAATACAAAGTCCAAGCCTACTTCTACACACGATTCTGATGCTAATAAGCCTACTTTTACTTCTCTTGCATCAAAGACAAGTTCTGTTAACAACTCGAATGAGGATTGGAAAACAGTTAAGGGTAAGAATTCCCCTAACAAAGGTACATCTTTTAAGTTTAAATCTTTTGAAACTCCTTTTGTGGATGAGCTTTTTAGAACAGAATTAATGGTGAATAACAAGTATGGTGCACTAGAATCTGAGTTAGGACTTGCTAATGATTCTAGTGAGGTTTTGGTAGAGGAGGAACAAGATGAATCAAGTGCCTCGGATAATAGTATGGGTTCAAAATATTGGGGTGAAGTTGATGCAGATATTCTAGCAAGGAAACAAGCAAAAAAAGTAGCCAAACAAGCTGCAAAAATCATGGCTATGCATACAAATGAGAAAATTCAAGGCTGTGAGCATAATAACATGGATAATCAAGCCGAAACTATTTTTGATATGGATAATATTCTGTCTACGGAGGAACTAAAGGTGGCAAGTACTATTCAGATTGATGAAGTGCGTTCTAATTTCATTAGAGATCCAGCTTTTAGACGAGACTATTTTAAGGAAAAAAATGAGCAAATGGATAAAATGTCAACTAAGAAGAAAGCTCAATCTCCTATTAAGCTTGTTCCGGGTAGTAATTATGCTTCAGATGAAAATGAAGAGGATTATGACTATGATGAAACTTATGATGATTATGGAGATCAATACAAGGAGCCTTATGATTTGACTCAAATAATTGCCGGTCTCATTCCCAAGAAGAATAATTTTAGAGTTGGAAATAAGGGGCGAAAACGATTTTAATTTTACTAGTTTTCTTCTTTATGCTATTTTTTTAAGTGCTTAGGAGCTTATTTTATGAGTTTTTAGAGTTTTATGCCCCTTTGGTTTATGGGGGTGGGGAGGCCTAGAGCCTCCCATTTTGTAATTCTTGTAATTACGTTTTTTTTGCTTTAATAAACCATTTTGACCTAGCAAAAAAAAAAAAAAGGCAGCATCTCCAACTGATATGATATGGTTACGGCTTTCCACAAGAAGTACTTCTTTGTGTCTGAGCAAATTACCTTCTCAGATCTAGGAAGGATGTTCCAACGAAACAACGAACATCCGAATGATTTTGTCAAAAGATTCAGAATTCAAGCACTGGATTGTCATGACCCAAACGTGACCGAACAACAATTGGTGGATTCTTGCATCAATGGCATGATTCCCATCTACCGCGCCTTACTAGAGAATCTGCGATTCCAGACATTCTCTAAACTTCATGAAGCTGCAAAACGGTCAGCCACAACAGCATCAGCGTTGTTGGAAAGAACCAGGCCAGCCGGAGGCGAGGACACACACGAAACTCGAGGAAATAGACGCCTCATCAATAAGCAATACAACACTGGTCCCTTCTCTGTGAGCGTGGTAGACTAAGGAGGAAAAAGGAAGACTCCAGCGGCAGAACAACAACCCAAGCGTGCAACACCAGCACGACAGGCAGTTCCGCCACGGAAGACCACCTCTAAAGCTCCCATGCGACATCAAGAATCTAGAGAAAATGTCTTGGATTTCCCGTTCTCAATCGAGAAAGTGATTGAACTCTTGGAAGCGTGGATCCAAGACGACTCCATCAGGATACCTCCTACCAGGCGCCCACCAACCGAAGCGGAAATGGCAAACCCCAAATATTGCTGCTACCACAGATTTGTCCACCACCCGACCAGTGACTGTAATAAGCTAAAGCATATCTTCAAAGAAAAGATAGAAGCAGGGGAGCTTCGACTGGAAAATGAAAGAGTTCACAGAGATCCACTTCCAGTCAGGAGTTGCATG
Source organism: Papaver armeniacum (assembly GCA_023531295.1). Classification (NCBI taxonomy): domain Eukaryota; kingdom Viridiplantae; phylum Streptophyta; class Magnoliopsida; order Ranunculales; family Papaveraceae; genus Papaver; species Papaver armeniacum. The sequence continues at coordinate 409,194 of JAJJWW010005402.1, read as the reverse complement.
GTCTTTGGGGACTCTGTACACGAAACTGTGCAATCCATGATGCAACATGTGTGCGAAATTCTCTATCTCTCCAAGACACAGCGTCAAGATATCTTCACAGCCCTTAATCGTTTTGTATCGGGCAAGCGACTCTTTCCTCCGAAAACAACGCCAGAACCCCAAACTCTCTCGGGAAGCGGTGCTGGAAAATACAACTGGGGACTGCTGACCACGGTTTATCTGAGGGACGCCGAGCTCGACAACACATTAATCGACGTGGCCTCTGACTTCAACATCGTTACCATCAAAACTCTAAGAGCTGCGGGAGTTTCGAAGCGGGAGGCTACCCGTTCCCCAACCGTGGTCAAAAACTTGGAAGGAGAGGCGATGGACGCATATGGCTACATCAACCTTGAAATCAAGGTTGGAGACACTCTAACACATGGAAAATTCCACATTGTCAAAGAACTCTCAAATTACGACATGATTCTGGGGCGCGCATGGGTACACGGCAACAAAGCGAAGTTAAGAGTATCTCCTCTGCCGATGTCGATACCCGAAAGAATTTCCAACAAGCCGTCCAACTTTGAAGATTACATGTTGTCGTATCAACAACTTACCAATGTAACTCAATTTCCTGGAGAAAGCCCGTCGACGTTCATCCGCAGATTCCGAACACAAGTAAGTCTGGTTAAACAACCCTTTCTGCACCCAGTCACCTCTCCTCTCGGCCAGGCATGGGGACTCGGTCAGATTATCAACCCAGGCGTCATTAGGAGATGTGAATGGGACGTTGGGCCTTTCAAGTGCTTTGTCAAAAATTTGGAAGTTGTCACAGTCAAAGATGACGAGTTCAAAAATCAAGTGGTTGCGCAATGCTCAAACCCGTTTCAAATTGGAGATGTAGTAGTCAAGACGACCTCGTTTCAAGTTGGAGACATAACAGTGAAGATAGCCACTCGACCCGGTCCGCCTAAAGAAAAGGAAGATGAGCCATATCTGGTGGCAGATGTTATCTTGGGTGGTTACTGCAAGCTCATCAATGCCGACAAATTGGAAGGTGTGACGATTCACTCGCGATGGCTCAAACCCTTCGATATCTAAAACGTTGTGCTACCTTCACCTCCAGCGTTCCCCTTTCAGCATTTCCTTCGGCATTTTCCCTTTTCATGCAATATTTGTAACTTCTCTAAAATGATTGCACTGCTTGCATTCATGAGTAGAGTTTTCGATTTCAATTAAAGAAAATCTTTCCTTAAAAAGTTTTCCCAAACCATCTTAAAGGAAAAATACCAAGTAAACCGAAACTCTCACAAAGTCATTACCCGTCTATTGAAAACTAGAGAAACCAAACCACCACAAAAAAAAAGAAGATATTTATTCAAAAATACTGAAGAAGGGAATATACAAGGAAGATGATCATCAGGCGGCAGAACAAATATCTTCTTCAAAAATATCCGGCTTCAAATCTCACCTAACGCTCCTCTGGTTTTCGGGATGTGTGACAACGATGCTGCTACAAGGGAGAGCCAAGAAACAGGTCGGTCAAACCTTTAACTATCGTTGTTATTTCCCCTATTTTGAGTTACTATGGGTGATGTCGGCGTTCGGAGGCATTGGTTGTGAAAGCAGCAGGATGGCTAGTACCTGTGGCAAATTCCATCCACACTATTTGTGTACGGCGTCTATCCGTCTACTGGATGGCCAGGAGGGTCGAGCGACTTATTTTCGCATAAAGGGTTTTTGGATCTTTGCAGTATGAAGGTTTTATTAATTCATTCAGAGATGTGAAACCATAAGACCTGAATAACGGAATGTTACTTGGCGAAGCCCTAACTCCGCCATGAAAACAAGAAAGTGAAAGTAAATCTTCGAAATATCAAAAGCGGCTACACGCCGAGAAGAAATAGCAAAAGTGGAAAAAATTGGTCGTCAATGGCAGACGCCTGGATCAATAACGCCTCCATCAGAGCTTTTTCAAGCACTTTCCCCAGCACCGCCTCGGCAGCAAACGTTCCACCCAGACGCCGCCTCGGCAGCAGCAACTTCAGCATCCCATACAGAAGCCGCCTCAGCAGCATCTTCAAAGATCCCATCCGTCGAAGCCGCCTCCGCAAAGAAAGAACCTCGGCATCCCATCCAAAAAGCCGCCGGCGAAAAGCAGCTTCTACATTCTGTCCAGCGTTTGTTCCAACAGCAGTCCCAGAGTATGTTTCCATGGCTTCTCCAATGGCTCCAACATATGTTGCCTCCGCATCCTCGTCCGCCTCGACAGAATCCTCAACAGTCGCTTCAACGTCCCTGACAGCAGTTTCGGCGTCCACTCCAGAAGCTGCTTCAGTTTCGCAAACTGTGTCGACATCTTCCTCAGGAGCTTTTCTAGTAGCTTCTTGAGGATGTCCCGGTTCGTCCGCATCAAAGTCAAGGATTACGATGCCATCATGGACAGGGTAATTAAACTGGCTCCCACTTAAAAGTTTCATGGACTCAGTCTTTTGTCGTTTCAACCGAGAGGCGAATCGTCCAGCCCTAGCACTGGGTTGTAGAGAAACTTCATTATTCTGAGATCTCCCGACACGCTGAGATGCTTCATCATGTCTCCACTTTTCCTCCATATCCATCTAAGCCATAAGAGTCTGAACACACGTCAGCACTCTGCATAGATGGGCGAGAGACATGCCTTGTATAATCTCATCAGCCTCACGGAACAGAGAATCATTTCTGTCTAATACCTCCTCATGAGAAGAAAACTGGGTTTTGTCGACTTCAAAATTTCTCTCCGAAGAGTCAGAGGTATGATCGTCACTGGAAGATCCCATTATATGCTACTAAAAAAAAAGTTTTACCATGTCTGCACCGGCAATCTACATGATGAAGAAGACAAAATGGGAACTAGGAGAAGAAACACAAGATAGTACCTGTGAAGAGGGTGGACGCGATTTTACGATGATCTGTATGAGCGAAGGGTTCAAGATCACCTCTTATATTCAGCGGATTGATGAAGCCTGAGAAGGAAAACCCTTTTACCAGCCGTGAATTAAGGCTTCAAACGCGTGATACCAGCTGGATTAGATATTTGCTTATACGGGATAATTAGGGTTTGGCATCCAAATCAGCAGTCGTCCCTACCATTCTATGACTTAGCCCGCGCCATCCTTCCATCCCAAGCGCGCGTCCTGAGCAATGCCAACAGCTTCACTCCCAAGCCAAGCCAGCAGCGCCAACGGCTTCACGCCCAAGCCAAGCCAAGCCAGCAACGCCAACGGCTTCATGGCCAAGCCAGCAGCGCCAACAGCTCCGCGCCCTAGCCAACACCAACAGCTTGCATCCTCCCAGCGCTAGCCTCTCTGCTCGATAGCCGATGCACCTGCGTCCATCTTAGCGCCAACTTTTCCACTCCTGACAAGTCTCATCCGCGGCCCAAGCCAACTCCAATCGCGTCCTAGCCAATGCCCTAGCCAGCAACGCCATGAACCATTCCTTAACCAGTAGCCAAAGATGCCGCATTGGTGCCAACATCCCATGGCCAAGACGAATTTATGCAAAATCCTCCAACACAAGGATCACGGATTCCTCATGCCTTCCACCAAAGGTTAGTTGAATTTCCCTGGCAATCTCTTCACGTCTTGCTCTTTCGATTTTACTCTTGTCTGTCACCATCTTATGCTTACCCCGCAACAATGCTACTGTTACGTGCTAAGCATGGGACTTAATGTTGATGGTGGTTTTTAGCTTAGGGTTAAAATCGTAAAACCTTGCATATGACGTCACTCTGCAAGAAAACGGTGCCGTGAGTGCTAACCTCTCCACCTCCATATTTATTGAGCCATTCGATATATTTACATGAAATTTATCCAGACTGGAGAATGTAGCAACCATCCCAAACACTCTGTAAATTTCGGCACCTCGCCAATACAAGACTCACTGAGTACTTTCCTGTGCTATGTTCCCCGGCAGAACCCTTAATATCGGTATGGCATGACGGATTTATGTTCACTCGCAGCGGAGTAGCATGAACCTCCAAGTACCAAAGTTAAGGCCATTGATAGGGTGTAGAATACATCCTATATACTATCTATTGTTTATGCTTTCTTCGCTATTTTTCTTGTAAATTATGTATTTTACGCTTGTTTTGAGTTTTGTAGCTACTTTGGAGTCACACGGAGGAAAAGAAGAAGAAATTACCCAATTTGAGCAAAAAGGGCAAAAAGGTCATTTTACAAGCGATTGATATGTGGAGCCCAGCCAAGGTTAAGGGGCAACTCTTTTGGGAGGAATACTAGACACAGACCAGCAAATGTTAAGGGGCTGCCAGATGGTTAACCCTTAGCAAGGTAACCGGATACTAAATAACAAACCCTACTCTTTAACCCTAAATCGAGAGTTTCATTTCTCATTTCATTATTTCATCTCTGAAATTGAGAAAGAAGAAGCAGCTGCTGCTGTAATACCAGATCGATGAGAAGGTTGGAGGAATTAAGGGTTGATTCATAATTCAATCTGGTAGAGAGAGGTGAGGGTGTCGTAAATGGAATTGTTGAGCCGAGAGAAGACGAATTCGATATGAGTATGGGCTGTAATCGAATTGGGTAACGATTATGAGAGATTAAATTCGAGATAGAGGAGATTGAGAACTGAAATTGAGGCTGCTGTGAGATTGAGAATTAAGAGATGGGAAAAGGGTTTACTGTGATGATGAAGAAATTGTAAAAGAGAAGTTGAATTCGTTTTGATTTAAGGTTCCACTGTGATGGAATGAACATGGGGTCTGTGAATGGAGAGATCGATGTTGCTGAGTGAAATTGGAGATGGGTCTATGAAGAACTGCTGATGTGAGGCTCGAGATTCAAAGATAGAGACCTCAGAGATGAATAATGAGAGCCTTCTACTGCTGCTGGTGATCAAATTAGTTGTGTGGAGCAGTATTGAGAAACAAGTGCAGATTATAGAAGAAATTGAAGATGCTGCTACTGTTACAGGGAGATTGAATGAATGAACTTGAAACTATAGATGTATGTATAGGAATTGACACAGGGAATTGAAGCATCTAGTGAATTGATTACAGGTTCAATGTCAGAGTATGGGTTTGTCATGGTGCTGCTAAGCGTGGAATTAAGATGGAGAATCAAGTCATTACGAGTTGGTGGTTGAGTTGCAATTATGGGTGCAGCTGCGGTTTGCATAGATAATGGCTTTAGCACGGTTGAATTCGGCTAGATACGGTGTCTGGTGGAAGTTTAGTTTGCAAGCACAGTTGGTGTTGCTGGTAGTGGGATTGCAGCTGTAATATGGAGGAGTGTGTATAGCTGGGAATTGCAGAGATTGATTGTAGTCACAATGAGTGCTTGAGAATTGAGCAAGAGGTTGTGCAGCGGAGGTTGGATTCAGGGCACAAGCTGAGGCAGATGGACTTTGCAGGGAAACTACAACAATGTGAAGCTGCTTAATGAATAAGAAGATGGAGAGCTGAGTAGTGCAGGTAATGGATGAGGTTTACAGGGATGGCTTGAACTCAGTGTTGCAGGTGCACAAGTATAGAGTGGTGTAGTCACATTGCAGGTTTGGCACTTCAATGATTACAAAGTTAAGTATGCAAGTTACAGAGCATAGCCATCATGGCTGGTTGCAGAATGATTGTACAACAGAGCTCTGGCCAGTGCAAATGGCTCAGGCCAAGGTCACTCAGCTCAGCTGGGTCTGACTAGCCATCTAACTCGTTTGTCTGACTCAAACCTGACTCAAATGACCCACCTTGACTCGGTTGAGTTGAACTGAGTTGAGCCGGTTTGAACTGAGTTGACCCGGATGACTCTCCTGACCTGTTTGACCTGTTTGACGGGTGACCGGGCGGACTTTGCCGGTCACCTGAGAAACTTTCCGGCGACTTTTCCGTCAGGATTCCGGCCATAATACCAGTTTTCCGGCGACCAAAAATTCCAAAATTTTCTCATGGGTGTGAAGACTTGGGCTTGGAATTGAATGGAGAATTGGACTCAAATTTGGAAAGAGAAGATGGAAGAGTTGAGAAAGGCTTGGATTTGGAAATTGAATTGCTAAAGGAAAAGGATTCTATTCCTTGGAAGATTTGGAGAATATTGAAGCCTATAAATAGAGAAGTTTACACACATCTCTCTACACACCTTTTTACACACACAACACTTGTGTTTTTGCTAGCTTTTGAAAATTCTTCTTTTTAATTATTTGTGTGAACTTGAAAATTCTCCTTTTAATAATTATTTGTGTGAATTTCAAAAACATGAGTAGCTAATTTTCTTATTGATTGAGGATGAATTCCTAGTTCTTAATATATGATTTGAGTTTTGTTTCAATTCTATCTTGAAGTTTTTCACATGATTATCGTTTGTTTTTACTAATAGGAATGTTTATTCATTCATGATTGATTGATAGATTGTTTAGAGTGCACGCTAAATTGATTTGTTAGTTTAATCTAAATCTAGTATAAGTTAGGGAATAAGTAATCGTTCTCGACACTTTACACAAGTAGAAAACACGAGACCTTGCTAGGGATTCCGTGGAGCGATTGTGTGTAAAAACAACGCTAGAAAGTGGACCAAGCGAACCGAGTCTAACTACTAGTACTAAACCTAAATTCATAGATCTTAATGCATTCGGGAATTACATCTTGTAAGCGAACCTCAAGGTGGTTCTTTTGAATAGAATCTGATAACTAAGCGGACTTGTTACTCAAAGAAATAAGGGATTTTGGGGCTAGCTAAGCGGACCTGCTATCCTACGGTTGGTGATAATCTGTGACTAATAACAAGTAGAAAAGAACATAACTTTAATCATTGTTTTGCAACGAAGAATGATTCCTTGATCTTGTCTCTCTTATTGATTTCAACTTTATCTTTTAATTGCTTTGTTTATTTTCTTTTGCTTTTTACACCCCCCTTTTGTGACAATTTTTACAACTATAATCTCTTGCTCCTCGTGGGAACGAACTTGACTTCCATTATATTATTTTTAATTGAGTGGAAATATTGATTAATTTGATTGCACCTACGACACGCGTCAAATTTTGGCGCTGCTTGGGAGCAAATGGACGATTTTAGTTGTTTTTATTCTTTTGCTATATTCTTGCTTTGTTAGATTCTATACCGTATCTAACTTAGTTTTTGAGAATCTTGTTTCAGGTGTAATCCTTTGGTGAATGCTTAAGAAGGGCAGACCGAGTCCAATACGTCTTCGATCCGGCACTCAACTAAAGGATTTCATTCGAGCGATTAACACTCCACTTCCTCCTTCTTCATCAAGTGATTCGGACAAAGAGGAAGAAACGATGGCTGATCGTACACTCAAGGACCTAGCTTCTCACAGCTTGATACACAACAATGGTGTATCCAAACTAACTCAACCTTCGAGATCAAGCCGGGGTTGATTAGAGAGTTACCAAAATTCCATGGCATGGTGAATGAGGACCCAAACAAACATCTTATGGACTTCTATACCATAGTTATGGCTATGCTTCCACCGGAGACTAATGTGGATGGAGCAATGTTGAAAGCTTTCCGTTTTCTTTGGCGGGCAATGCTAAGGAATGGTTATATTATTTGCCTTCCTAAGTATCACAACATGGAATGGTATGAAGAAACTTTTCCTCGAGAGATATTTTCCCGCATCCAAAGCTACTCAAATTCGCAAGGAGATTTGTGGATTGAAACAACAAGTGGGAGAATCATTGTATGAATGTTGGGAGCGATACAAGAGGTTGGTGGCAAGCTGTCCACACCATCAATTTAGTGATGTTATGATACTCCAATACTTCTACGAAGCTCTTAACCCAAGTGATAGGTCTCTTCTTGACGCCGCGGGTGGTGGTGCACTAATGAACAAAACGGTGACCCAAGCTACCGAGTTGATTGAAAGTATGGCTGCGAACTCGCAATAATTCTACACAAGAGATGAACCAATGGTTAGGCGAGTGCATGAAGTAAGTGATTCATCACATCTTGATCAAAGGATGAGTAACATGGAGATAATGATGCAAAGGATGGCCGCGGTAATTATTCCGGATGGTGAGACCGAACAAGTGAATGCTTTATATCCAAATCAAAGGCCAAGGTACGATCCATACTCCAATACCTATAATCCCGGTTGGAAGGATCATCCCAACTTTAGTTATGCAAACAAGCAAGCGGCGGTTTCCAATCCGTATGAGCAACAAGGTGGTTTCCAACAATCACGTTTCCAACCTCAACAACAATTTCAACCACAACAAGTCAAGGAACGTGATTCTTCAATTGATGACAAGCTCAATGCATTGATGCAAGGTATCACTACTTTGGTTCAACAACACCAACAAAAGACCGATTCGGCAATCAAGGATTTACAAATTCAAGTGGGCCAATTGGCGACCGATGTGAACCTATTGAAAGCTCAAGCGTCCACAAAGCTTCCTTCACAACCATTTGTTAATCCAAGAGAGAGCGTTAATGCGATTACTTTGAGGAGTGGGAAACAAGTGGAGCAACCAAATCAACAAGATGAGGTAAATGATGAGAAAGAGGAAATTGAAACCGCACCAAAGGAGAATACATCCCCAACCAACCAACTCGAGGAGACGGTTCCTACTTTCACAACTCCACCCCCGTTTCCTAGCCGATTTGCTAATTCGAAGAAAGACTTGGAATACAAGGATATGTGGGACATCCTTAAGAAAGTACAAGTCAATATTCCACTCATTGAAGCTATTCGTCAAATTCCTCGTTGTGCAAAGTTCTTAAAGGAGTTGTGCATGAAGAAGAAAAGGTTGAAAGGGAATGAAGTCATGAGTGTGGGGGAGAATGCTTCGGCGTTCATTCTCAAGAAACTCCCACCTAAATTAAAGGACCCCGGTAGTTTCAATATACCTTGCACAATTGGTAAAACAAGGTTTACTCGAGCTTTGCTAGATTTGGGAGCATCGGTTAATGTTATGCCTTCATCGATTTATGATTCTTTGAATCTTAATCCTCTTAAGGAGACCGGGGTAGTTCTTGAACTTGCTAACCGATCTAATGTTTACCCGAAAGGGATTGTTGAGAATGTTTTGGTGCAGGTTAATGAGCTTGTATTTCCGGCCGATTTCTATGTCTTAGACATGAATGATGAGAATTCTTCCAAGTCTACACCTTTGCTATTGGGTAGACCATTCTTAAGCACCGCCGGAACAAAGATTGATGTCCAAAATGGCACCTTGACTATGGAGTTCGATGGTACACTCATCCACTTCAATATCTTTGAGACAACGCGATACCCTAGTGATGCGAAGTCATGTTTTCCCGTGAAAGAGATTGATCCGGGCTAATGAATCTTGCAAAAGACTAAGTCGGGCCGTCGACTTTAAAACAAGCGCTTAATGGGAGGCAACCCATAGGTTTTGTATTTCTTATCCTTTTGTTTTTTTATTTTTGTTATTTCTTTTTCTTGTTTCTTATCATGTTAAAATTTCCCACCTTGACTTTACTAGGAAGATTCAATTACATTGAGGACAATGTAAAGTTTAAGTGTGGGGGAGTGGTTAAGCATGTATTTAAAAAATTACAAAAAAAATTTAAAAAATTTGAAAAAAAAAAAAAAGTTTTACATAAAAACTCCAACTTTTAGAGATTTTAGAGTCACTAGCATACTTCTAGGTATGTTTACATAGAGATTTTGACCGACATAATTGAACTTGGAAGTGTTAGAGAACTACATTCGGATTTCTTGTTTGTTTGAGTGTTAAATAATGGATTTAATCATACCGGTGATGCGAATTAGGTGCAGGGAGAAATGCGTTATTAGAGTTGCTGATCAATCATTAGTGGAGACTACCCGTATTCATATCATGTGAGGCACCGACCAGAAATTTTCCATATACTAAAGAGCTTTCTTGTGAGTGTGTGTCACCGTAAGTAAATTCCGGGTAGAATGGTGAGCTACCCAACCTCCCACCAATAGAAGCACTACTCTTTGATCTCTTGAGTGCTAATTTTGTCAATCATGAGGGTGACGTCTATAGATGAAAGCCTCCTTCTTGTAGTTCGATTTGCAGTTAGCACCATTCTCTCTCTCGACAACAACGGATCCATAGAAACACTCTCATCATCAACAAGGAGCGACATCATTATCTACAAGGAAAGTTGGAAAAGTTTAAGGTTTACAAGCAACGGAACGAGAAAAAGAGCAAATTTCAAATTCAAGTAAAACAACATACAAAGAGCAGATTTTTACATATATGTTGAGGACTTACAATACAATGAGGTAATTCTATATCCAAGTATGAAGACTTATTCATGAAAGCAAAGAAAATCAAAAGGTGAGAATTTTTGAAGTTTATGATTTTGAGACGATACAAGTGGTGAAGAATCAAGCGGTAAAATACTTCTCCCATGGCCATGGTTTATTTTGTATTTTATTTCTCTTGTTTCAAAAAAAAAAAAAAAAAAAAAAAAAAATAAAATAATATTTGTTCTTATTTTTATTTAATGAGCCGTGGGGAAGGAAAATCTATAAGGAAGTTTCAAGCGACAAGGATTTAAGGTAAAAAGAGTTATAAATTGTCAAGGATCTAAAATTCGAGAATTTATCATCAAAGTTGAAACCGAAGACGAAGGAGATCAAGACGAGGAGCGGAAGACGTTTCTATTGGATGCCGTGAGAGTGGTGTTATCATAATTGGCGATCGGATGTGAAGGTGAGTAAGTAATCTCATCCTCGATAATAATGGTTGATTTCCTTTCGTAGAGATCGTCAGAAAAATGGTTTTTCAAAATGTTAAAAGATGTGGGTTTTTAAAAATATTTCGGAAGTTGTCCTTCCCACCATTCAACGTGTTGCAGGAATTCTCTCTTCATTCCTACCTGCACACATGTGAGAACCATAAAAAAGCCGTCTTTTTGAGTGCAATTATCATAAAATCCTTTTGGTGAGGCGTGTCGAGGCGAAATGCTTATTGATCGTTTCTCAAACACGCATTCTCTCATTATGGTGTGGTTATTTCTCACTCAACATTTAAGAATGAGAATATGTTCTTTAGTATTTCTAACTTCTTATTACTAGCATGCGAAACTCTATGTCCTCATAGCTCTTTGGATGCTTGGGACGCTTGAACGCTTTGAAGTTGTGAGTTTTTAGTTTGATTTGCTCGAGGACTAGCAAAGTCTAAGTGTGGGGGAATTTGATAGGGTGTAGAATACATCCTATATACTATCTATTGTTTATGCTTTCTTCGCTATTTTTCTTGTAAATTATGTATTTTACGCTTGTTTTGAGTTTTGTAGCTACTTTGGAGTCACACGGAGGAAAAGAAGAAGAAATTACCCAATTTGAGCAAAAAGGGCAAAAAGGTCATTTTACAAAGCGATTGATATGTGGAGCCCAACCAAGGTTAAGGGGCAACTCTTTTGGGAGGAATACTAGACACGAGACCAAAAATGTTAAGGGGCTGCCAGATGGTTAACCCTTAGCAAGGTAACCGGATACTAAATAACAAACCCTACTCTTTAACCCTAAATCGAGAGTTTCATTTCTCATTTCATTATTTCATCTCTGAAATTGAGAAAGAAGAAGCAGCTGCTGCTGTAATACCAGATCGATGAGAAGGTTGGAGGAATTAAGGGTTGATTCATAATTCAATCTGGTAGAGAGAGGTGAGGGTGTCGTAAATGGAATTGTTGAGCCGAGAGAAGACGAATTCGATATGAGTATGGGCTGTAATCGAATTGGGTAACGATTATGAGAGATTAAATTCGAGATAGAGGAGATTGAGAACTGAAATTGAGGCTGCTGTGAGATTGAGAATTAAGAGATGGGAAAAGGGTTTACTGTGATGATGAAGAAATTGTAAAAGAGAAGTTGAATTCGTTTTGATTTAAGGTTCCACTGTGATGGAATGAACATGGGGTCTGTGAATGGAGAGATCGATGTTGCTGAGTGAAATTGGAGATGGGTCTGTGAAGAACTGCTGATGTGAGGCTCGAGATTCAAAGATAGAGACCTCAGAGATGAATAATGAGAGCCTTCTACTGTTGCTGGTGATCAAATTAGTTGTGTGGAGCAGTATTGAGAAACAAGTGCAGATTATAGAAGAAATTGAAGATGCTGCTATTGTTACAGGGAGATTGAATGAATGGACTTGAAACTATAGATGTATGTATAGGAATTGACACAGGGAATTGAAGCAGCTAGTGAATTGATTACAGGTTCAATGTCAGAGTATGGGTTTGTCATGGTGCTGCTAAGCAGGGAATTAAGATGGAGAATCTGAAGCTGTTACAGAGTTGGTGGTTGAGTTGCAGTTGTGGGTGCAGCTCTGGTTGCATAGACAGTGGCTTTAGCACGGTTGAATTCGGCTAGATACAGGTCTGGTGGAAGTTTAGTTTGCAAGCACAGTGGGTGTTCTTTGGTAGGCTGGGATTGCAAATTGTAATATGGAGGAGTGTGCTATAGGCCGGGAATTAGAGATTGATTGTAGTGCAGTGAGTGCTTGAGAATTGAGCAAGAGGTTGTGCAGTGGAGGTTGGATTCAGGGCACAAGCTGAGGCAGATGGACTTTGCAGGGAAACTACAACAGTGTGAAGCTGCTTAATGAATAAGAAGATGGAGAGCTGAGTAGTGCAGGTAATGGATGAGGTTTACAGGGATGGCTTGAACTCAGTGTTGCAGGTGCACAAGTATAGAGTGGTGTAGCTGTTGCAGGTTTGGCACTTCAATGATTACAGGTTAAGTATGCAAGTTACAGAGCATAGCCATCATGGCTGGTTGCAGAATGATTGTACAACAGAGCTCTGGCCAGTGCAAATGGCTCAGGCCAAGGTCACTCAGCTCAGCTGGGTCTGACTAGCCATCTAACTCGTTTGTCTGACTCAAACCTGACTCAAATGACCCACCTTGACTCGGTTGAGTTGAACTGAGTTGAGCCGGTTTGAACCGAGTTGACCTACTGACTCTCCCCGACTGTTTGACTGTTTGACGGGTGACCGGGCGGACTTTGCCGGTCACCTGAGAAACTTTCCGGCGACTTTTCCGGCAGGATTCCGGTCATAATACCAGTTTTCCGGCGACCAAAAATTCCAGAATTTTCTCATGGGTGTGAAGACTTGGGCTTGGAATTGAATGGAGAATTGGACTCAAATTTGGAAAGAGAAGATGGAAGAGTTGAGAAAGGCTTGGATTTGGAAATTGAATTGCTAAAGGAAAAGGATTCTATTCCTTGGAAGATTTGGAGAATATTGAAGCCTATAAATAGAGAAGTTTACACACATCTCTCTACACACCTTTTTACACACACAACACTTGTGTTTTTGCTAGCTTTTGAAAATTCTTCTTTTTAATTATTTGTGTGAACTTGAAAATTCTCCTTTTAATAATTATTTGTGTGAATTTCAAAAACATGAGTAGCTAATTTTCTTATTGATTGAGGATGAATTCCTAGTTCTTAATATATGATTTGAGTTTTGTTTCAATTCTATCTTGAAGTTTTTCACATGATTATCGTTTGTTTTTACTAATAGGAATGTTTATTCATTCATGATTGATTGATAGATTGTTTAGAGTGCACGCTAAATTGATTTGTTAGTTTAATCTAAATCTAGTATAAGTTAGGGAATAAGTAATCGTTCTCGACACTTTACACAAGTAGAAAACACGAGACCTTGCTAGGGATTCCGTGGAGCGATTGTGTGTAAAAACAACGCTAGAAAGTGGACCAAGCGAACCGAGTCTAACTACTAGTACTAAACCTAAATTCATAGATCTTAATGCATTCGGGAATTACATCTTGTAAGCGAACCTCAAGGTGGTTCTTTTGAATAGAATCTGATAACTAAGCGGACTTGTTACTCGGTGAAATAAGGGATTTTGGGGCTAGCTAAGCGGACTTCGCTATCTTACTATTGGTGATAATCGTGACTAATAACAAGTAGAAAAGAACATAACTTTAATCATTGTTTTGCAACGAAGAATGATTCCTTGATCTTGTCTCTCTTATTGATTTCAACTTTATCTTTTAATTGCTTTGTTTATTTTCTTTTGCTTTTTACACACCCCTTTTGTGACAATTTTTACAACTATAATCTCTTGCTCCTCGTGGGAACGAACTTGACTTCCATTATATTATTTTTAATTGAGTGGAAATATTGATTAATTTGATTGCACCTACGACACGCATCATCCATCGCACGAAATGCTCGGACGGAAAGCACACTGCATTCTGTAGATAAGGATATTTGTGGCATCATACAAAATCCAGCCAATTATTGTGATAACTCACAAAAAGCTCATAAACCCGACTAATTTGCAAAATTAGGGTTTCGCACCCCGCGCAGTACACTAGACCCCATTGGTCGAAAAACTATGCTTAGCCAAGCTAGGCAATTAAATCCGCCACAGCGCACTGGAAGTGTGGCCACGCCCTAGCTTGCCGGCCCCACTTCCCATCCACCAATCAGGTCGCTTTAAATCCGCCACACTCACACAGAAGTGTAGCCACGCCCATGCCTGGCCGGCCCTCTTACATTAACCAAACCAGGTTACTTTAAACTCGCTAGAGTGTTGAAGAGAAGGAAACCGCGCCAGATGGCCGCAAAGCCAATTGGCTTCCCAAAAACGCACCAGCATGCCAAACATGCTAAACGGACATACCAGGCACACATGTCAGATGCACATTCCAAACGCGCCAAACATGGCCACTCACCCCATGCGACGTTCCATATAGGCTAATTAGGGTTTCGACAAGCTAAACCCTAATTTAGGCAAAATTTCCACACCAACGTGCCAAAATTTTAGTGGCTATGGCTACACGCGCAACCGCGCCGAAGGCATGCACGAGCCATGTCAGCCATGCCGCAATGCCGCTAGCGCAAGTTAAAGGCACCACTGCCAATTAAAGGTAGCCATGATCGACGGCTACCTTTCCTCCTGAGATCCAATCTCAGCCATCCAAGTTCGCCACCAAACTAACAGGCTTGTGGCAACTTTTTGAGCGACCATGCCGCCAAACCCTAAACTTTGGTCGCGGCATCAAACCCTAAATTGGCCATGGCGCCAAGCCCTTGCCTTGGCCACGCCGCCAAGCCCTTGCCTTGGCCACGCCGCCAATCCTTGGCCTTGGCCATGCCGCCAAGCCCTAGCCTTGGCCCCGCCGCCAAGCCCTAGACTTAGCCATGCCTCCAAGCCTTAACTTTAGTCAAGGAGCCAAATATTAAACTTTGGCCATGCTAAAACACCATGGCCACTGGCATGCCACCATGCCACAGCTACTGGCATGAAACCATGCCACAGCTACCAGCATGTCGCTAGGCCACGGCCACTAGCATGCCACAGCTACTAGCATGTCGCTATGCCACGGCCACTGGCATGCCACCATGCCACAGCTACTAGCATGTCGCTATGCCACGGCCACTGGCATGCCACCATGCCATAGCTACTAGCATGCCGTTATGCCACGGTCACTGGCATGCCAACATGCCATAGCTACTAGCATGCCGCTATGCCACGGCTACTAGCATGTCGCTATACCACAGCTACTGGCATGCCACCATGCCACAACTACTAGCATGTCACTAGGCCACGGCCACCGGCATGCCACCATGCCACAGCTACTATCATGTCGCTATGCCACGGCCACTGGCATGCCACCATGCCACGGCTACTAGCATGTCTCTATGCCACGGCCACTGGCATGCCACCATGCCACAGCTACTAGCATGCCGCTATGCCGCGGCTACGCCATTGGCATGGAACTACGCCACTAGCATGTCGTTATGCCATGGATCCACCAGGCGCTACTATGCCAATGGCGCCACTTCGCTATACAAAAAGATGGGGGTATAATCAATGGCCACTCTTCCTCATGAGATGTAATCTCAGCCGTCGAAATTCACCATCGAGTTCATCTCGTGACAAGTTTTAGACGACTAGCCAAAACGAGCCTAGCATCACATATGCTATTTACCTACGGCAAGCCTATCAATTTTAAACTTACCACACGTAGCAAAGTGCTACATGTTTTCCACGATAACACTCGAGACATCAAAACATGTCACAAATTGGGGGATACTCATCAGGGTATTAATGGAAACGTAGTAATGGTGTAAGCATATCCTTCATTATGGAAACATAAATTCCAGGCATTACCCGTTACTCCCTTCTTCCACCACTCAATCGTTTCCACTTCCTAAGAGACCAGGGTACGTTTTGTTGCGACTTGTATAAATAGGTCTCACCTATTTTCCACCAAACAACAAGTTTTGGTCAGGAGAACAATACAACATCCAGAAATCATCTGATAGCTTTCCATTCAGCTAGCCAGTTCAACTTTCTGATACAAGTCACGAAACACCCATACTTCCAGAATCAACTATTCTGGTCTCAACACTTTCTTCGCTTCCATCCCTAAGACCAACCCTTCTCCTTCACTTTGTGACCGAAGCAAGCCTGGAACGGCCATTTATTTGTTTAGGCTAGGATTGTACAGATTGATCTCTCGAATCAAAAATACTCACGTGCAGTACATTGTTTAGGGTTTAAATTTGTTTCTCACCCACACACCCAAAATAAGAAAAAACGGCAGAAACCGTTTTCACCCATAAACACACAGATACCAGAATTTTGTTAACGAGGAAACCAGCAAATGCAGAAAAACCTCGAGACCTAGTCCAGTTTGAACACCACACTGTATTAAGCCGCTACAGACACTGGCCTACTACCAATGAACTTTGGACTGGACTGTAGTTGAACCCTAATCAATCTCACACTAATTCAAGGTACAGTTGCGTTCCTTACATCTCTGATACCAACAGGATACTACGCACTTGATTCCCTTAGCTGATCTCACCCCAACCAAGATTTGCTATGAACCAAAGTCGAAGTCTTGATAAACAAATATGTCTCACACAGAAAAGTCTATAGAATAAATAAATCTGTCTCCCACAAAAATACCCAAGAGTTTTTGTTCCATCTTTTGATAAATCAAGGTGAACAGGAACCAATTCATATCCGGACTTATATTCCCGAAGAACAACCTAGTATTATCAATCACCTCACGGTAATCTAAATTGTATGATGGCGAAACTAGATATCGTGGAATCACAAACGATGAGACGTGTTTGTGATTACTTTTTATCTTGCCTAGCGGAGATTAAATCTCGAGAAAAACTAAGAGAAGATAGTACTCAAACGATAGAATTGGGCAAGATCAGAACTCATAACTACAAAGAAAATAGTTGGGTCTGGCTTTACAATCCCACTAGAGTCTTTGAAGTCGTTAACCTACAGAGTCTCGATAGAAACCTAAGGTTAAAGGAGAATCGACTCTAGTTGATGCAACTAGTAACACACAGGAGGTGTGGGGATTAGGTTTCCCAGTTTCTAGAGTTCTCCTTTATATAGTTTTCAAATCAGGGTTTTCAATCCAAGTTACCTTGGTAACAAAGCATTCAATATTCATAGTTAGATGAAAAACCTGATTCAACCAAGCTAATATCTTTCAACCGTTAGATCGAACTTAGCTTGTTACACACAAATGAAATGTACCCTCATTTAGGTTTATGTAACCGTACCCAAACATGTACACCATGTTGGCTCATCAATAGTTAACCGAAGTTAGCCATATGATTACTCTCATATCAACCTTATTCATCTTAACCACAACTAGTTCAAATGACTCAAATGAAACTAGTTAAAGAGTCGTTCAATTGCTATATTCTCATATAAGTATACAAGAACACCATTGAAGCAAAATCGGTTTGATTCACTCGAATCAATTCATGAACAGTATATCAACGGTTTGCAAAGATTGCATTCCTTATTTTATAAATGTTTAAGTTCATGTACACAATCGATTTTAGAAAGTAACCAACTCAAGTATGCAAACGTGTACGCATACTTAAGTAGCCAGATCGAGTTTGGTTATGCCAGTACGCGTACGAGTGCGCATACCAATTTACATTCCAAACTCCAGTAGAAATTCACGGACGTGAGACTTCCGCCAGTATGCGTACCCAGACATCCAACAACCGCCAGTACACGTACGGGTACGCATACTTCAGGTTCCCGGTTTTGGACTTATACACAAATGTGATAACACGCTATGTTTATATCCAAAAATGGTTACATGATTCTAAACTCTTTATTTCAATCATTTAAACTTTCTTAGAGGATGACAATAGTCGTTTTCACACTCTATTAGCATCAAAGCAATTTTCAAGATATTGAAATAATCATAATGAAACATTCCAAGTCTACACCAAATGATTGTATCACACAAACCATGTAAGATGTTACTCGACAATTTTCACATGATATAAGATGAACTTGGTCAAAGCGAAAGCTTGCCAACACATATTTTGAGAAATATGTAAGCGAGATAAACTCAGCTCGAAGTCTCAAATGTGTATAATAGAAAACTATATCGTAATACGACTTATGTCTCAATATAGAAGATAGATTAAAAATAGACTTTCCAAGTGATAGATGAGTTTTAGTCTCCACATACCTTTTATTGATGAAGTTCCACAACCTCCCCTTAGTAGTTCTTCGTCTTCAAATGATGAAACGCCGTGAAGTCTAAGGCTCAACTACACAATCTATGTCCTAGTCCGAGACATCTATAAATAGGCTAGAAATCAAGACTTATAGTTTTGATCACTAACATTGACAAACATGCTTGAGATAGCAACGCATGCGAGTTCGACCGAGCAGTGCTCTAACAATCTCCCCCTTTGTCAATTTTAGTGACAAAACTATCAATACATATGGATTACAAAATAAATAAAACTTTGTAGCTTCTCATCCAAATGCTTGATCTCATTGGCATCTTCAACACGACTCGAAATCTTCGTCACTTCCAAGTACTCCATGATTCTAAACGTGTTCAACTCAGCATCATAGTTGTTGAAGATCCGTAGCGATAACAATGAGAAAACAAATACTCTCGATCATTGTTATACAGTGTCATAGTATTATTACACAGCATGAAAGTTCAATTGTATCACAACTTTGACAACAATACTATGGCGATATGTATCACTCCCCCTCAGTCAATACTTCATCTCGATATGAAAACCACTCCCCCTTACATAGTGATCTGTAAACCATATGTATTTTTAGTATGAAATTACACATTAATTCTCCCCCTTTTTGTCAATATAAATTGGCAAAGGTACGAAAACTAGTGGGATCCTCATGAAATTTTCATAAAGATACTTCTTGACCAAAACAAAATAACATACCAACTTATTTCGATGCAATCATAAAGCCGAAGCTAAATGCATTCATCAAGGAGTTTATAAAGATACAAGATAACCCCTATAATATTCCACAACCGCACTCCCCACAAAGATTTGGAAATAAAGCACAAGTTCAAAAAGAACTCTCCCCCATAAAATGTCATTCCCGAAAGAACAAAAAAGGCGACCTTGCTTTTTCAAGAAAAGAAGGATTTCTTTGGACGTAACCAAATCACATGAAAACATGAATTTAAATATAAAAATCTCAATTGAATCAACCACAAAATGATCAATTCAATTGGCCATGCTCGACATAAGAGAACTTACAGAGCAACACAATATATGAACAAAAATGTGGATCGGAGAAAGACCAATACTGCGGAATAAACAAGGATTTATTCTATTTTTCAGCACTATTTGCACAATGACATATAATAGACTTAATCCTTGTAAACAAAAGATCATCATTTCTTCCATCAAAATTTGCATAATGACATGAAAGGCTTTAACTTTTGTTTGTCAAAAGTTCATTCTTCTTTTATCAATACTTTTATACTGACATAATAGAGAGATAACTTTTGAACAAGTATGGGACAGTCACAGGTTCACGGACGTAAACAACATATCCCATAACAATTTGCAATATATAAAATCATAAAGATTAAAATTGCAAAAATCATCTTCCAAATAACTTAGAATTTAAATAAATAAATCTAAAAACATTGAAGATGAAAACGTTGGAAATAGCTATATGTACTCACAATAATGGCTATTCCAAACCTCAGTAATCCTTCTAAAAACACAAGAATAAAATTCTTAAAAGAAGTTTCCTAGACATAATAAATCAAAAACAACTCTAAAGTCAAGGAGCAATTACAAGTGATAATCAGAGTTCCGGTACGGAAGCTTCACTGGTTCCAAGACCTTCAAGCTTGTGATAGACGGAATTGACAAATTCTTCAGACACGGCATTGAGACGGTCCTTAAGACGTGTCTTCATTAGAGCAATTTCGGTGTTTACCTTTATCAATTCAATTCTTAACCCATCTAGCTCTTTTAGAGTGTTAACAAGCAGCAACTTTGCATCATTAAATTGTTTGATAAATTTTTGAACAACTTCGTTAGAAATCTCTTCATCATCCTCAATATCTGACAAGTTATTAGGATATTGAGAAGACGTGTCATCAACTTCCACGAAAGTTCCTTTCTCCTCCTCCTTGAGTGAGAAACCAAAACCCTTATCAAGAAAAACTCTTGGAAAATAACAAGCTCCCGAAGGTGATGCCATTCTTGACACAAAAAGTAGCCTGAAAGTATGCGTACTTTTCAAAAGTCGGGTTTGGTATTTAAATGGTTTCACAGAAACCCAGAGAATAGGGTTTCCAAAGTCAGTTTGCGACATGTAACAAGGATACCCGTACGAACATAAACTTGGCCCATTAATCATAGACGACTCAAGAAGAGAAGGACTCATTTAATATGTCTAATCAGCTACAATGTTTGCATATGTGAGAAAACTCACAAATCTTAGCTCAATAAAAATTGTATTCTTACAGGAGAACAATTTTAAAGCAAGAAGAGTAGCAATTTTGACACAGCAAAAAGATTTAAGATTAAGAAAGCAACGATTTGTCAAAAACAAAGCACAAATACTTAAGAAGAAATGTTTGTGAATGATCATCCAGTTAAGAACGATAAGAGAATAGCATAGAAAATCAGAGAAACATTTCGCCATCAAGTATGCCTGAATAAATCTCACTCCATCAGGATTTTTATTGAGAGTGAGGTTTCAACCTTGTGATTAATTAGCACAAGTATGAGCCTTGAGCTCATTAAATGAACGTTGTTTACGGTTAAACCTTTTTCTCCGAATCTTTGGAGAAGGACCGTTTTGATGTGAAAAGTTATCATAAAACTTACTATCATCAAAATACGACGCATATTATTGATTTTTACCTGAAGAATTTTGACCAGAGGGGATCGACAGCCTGTTGATGATTTCTTTATATCCTTCAATTATCATTTTTAAGTTGTCTTCCATACCTCCATTTTTGCTTCCTTCTTCTGGTACCTTTTTCACATCATGCACAACATTATCTCCCTTTTTGAAAGAAGAAAAACCATGAGTTCTTCTTGACCAAAAAGCATTGGGGAGTCTGTTAAGTTCTTGAACATTTGAAGAACACCTCGAATTGACTTTCCTGGTAGAATACACAGGGTGAGTACTAAAACCAATAGGTTTAGACATACGAATTTCAGTTACACCTTTGAGAATTAAATCTAAGGTGTGTTGAAGACGAATGATAGAATTGTCATTCAACCTAGATTTTTTCTTTTGTTCAACATGACCTTTTGAATTACAACAGAGACATACTTTCTGATCACCTGAGTGATTAGAAGAAACAGACTCAATACTATTATATTGTTGGGAGACTTCTTCCTTCCATGTGATGTGGATATTCCTTGATAGAGGAAGACACGGGCACATCCTTTTTGACAGGAAGGGATTTTGGTTTTACTTCTGGAACTGGTTCTCTTACAGTTAAATCAGAAGCAATTGGTATGGTGGTCTCTTTGGAACACTCTTGAAAGGAGATTTTACTTAAAAGATGTTCAATTTCCAAAGCATCTTTTTTGAGTTTTTCCTCAAGTAGAGTTCGTGAAGAACAGACTGAGAAATTTTCCTCTTGAAGAGCCTTTAGACGAGAGCCACGCTCATTTACCATACCAACAAGGACATTGACTTTGTGTTTCAATCGGCTGACACCATCATCCTGGATTCTAACGAGTTTTAGAATCACTGCACTGTCTATGGCTGCATTCCTTTCAACTTCAGAGTCAGACTCATCAGTAAGGTTGTCAGGGTAACACTTGTCAATGTACGTATGTTTCCTTGGAACACGGGTTTCATCTATTTTTGAGATTAAAAAATCTTTCTCTTTAATAGTAATAGACTTTATAGAAACAGATCTTTTATTTCTGGCGATGCGTTTATCAGAGACAATATCGTCCATCCTCAGATCGCTACAAACACAAACTTATAAGGTCTTTAATGTGTTTGCCTGCTCTGATACCAATTGAAAATGCGGGGGTACAACAACCACACCCAACAATTCTTTTGGAAATCTGAAAGGACTTACTCCAATATACTTTCTAGAGAATCAACAAGACAGTCAGACTCAATCTAGAGAAAAGTGTATCAAAGAGTTTATATCTTTGTTTCACAATGTAATCAGCAAATAAAACAGATAGAAATCTTTGAGCTTGATTATTATGTGAAACAACTTGAACGGTACCAAAGATCAATGTTCAAGTGGCAAACAATTTAAATCAACAACCAAAGGTTGGATTATCTAATTGATTGATCTTAACGCACAACCTGTGATATTTCAATTATATAACAAAATATAATGCGGAAAAGAAATAAAACAGACACCAAAATTTTGTTAATGAGGAAAACCGCAAATGCAGAAAAACCCAGAGACCTAGTCCAGTTTGAACACCACACTGTATTAAGCCGCTACAGACACTAGCCTACAACCAATGAACTTCGGACTGGACTGTTGAACCCTAATCAATCTCACATTGATTCAAGGTACAGTTGCGTTCCTTACGTCTCGATCCCAAAGCAGATACTACGCACTTGATTCCCTTAGCTGATCTCACCCACAACCAAGAGTTTCTACGACCCAAAGTCGAAGACTTGATAAACAAATCTGTCTCACACAGAAAAGTCTATAGAATTAATAAATCTGTCTCCCACAAAAATACCCAAGAGTTTTGTTCCGTCTTTTGATAAATCAAGGTGAACAGGAAATAATTGATAACACGAACTTATATTCCCGAAGAACATCCTAGTATTATCAATCACCTCACAATAACCTAAACCGTATGATGGCGAAACTAGATATTATGGAATCACAAACGATGAGACGAAGGTGTTTGTGATTACTTTTTATCTTGCCTATCGTAGATTAAATCTCGAGCAAATCTTAGAGAAGATAGTACTCAAATGATAAAATCGGGCAAGATCACAACACGCAACTACAAAGAAAATAGTTGGGTTTGGCTTCACAATCCCATGAAGTCTTTGAAGTCGTTAACCTACAAGGTCTCGATAGAAACTTAAGGTTAAAGGAGAATCGACTCTAGTTGATGCAACTAGTAACACACATGAGGTGTGGGGATTAGGTTTCCCAGTTGCTAGAGTTCTCCTTTATACAGTTTTCAAATCAGGGTTTGCAATCCAAGTTACCTTGGTAACAAAGCATTCAATATTCACCGTTAGATGAAAAACCTGATTCAACCAAGCTAATATCTTTCAACTGTTAGATCGAACTTAGCTTGTTACACACAAATGAAATGTACCCTCATTTAGGTTTATGTAACCGTACCCAAACGTGTACGCCATGTTGGCTCATCAATAGTTAACCGAAGTTATCCATATGATTACTCTCATATCAACCTTATTCATCTTAACCACAACTAGTTCAAATGACTCAAATGAAACTAGTTAAAGAGTCGTTCAATTGCTATATTCTCATATAAGTATACAAGAACACAATTGAAGCAAAATCGGTTTGATTCACTCGAATGAATTCATGAACATTATATCCACGGTTTGCAAAGATTGCATTTCTTATTTTATAAATGTTTAAGTTCATGTACACAACCGATTTTAGAAAGTAACCAACTCAAGTATGCAAGCGGGTACGCATACTTAAGTAGCCGGACCGAGTTTGGTTACGCCAGTACGCGTACGGGTGTGCATACCAATTTACATTCAAACTCCAGCAGAAATTCACGGACGTGAGACTTCCGCCAGTATGCGTACAGGTGCGCATACTTTCCCAGACATCCAATAACCGCCAGTACGCGTATGGCTACGCATTCTTCAGGTTCCCAATGTTTGACTTATACACAAATGTGATAACACACTATGTTTATATCCAAACATGGTTACATGATTCTAAACTCTTTATTTCAATCATTGAAACTTTCTTAGAGGATGACAATAGCCGTTTTCACACACTATTAGCATCAAAGTAATTTTCAAGATATTGAAATAATCATAACGATATATTCCAAGTCTACACCAAATTATTGTCTCACAAAAACCATGTAAGATGTTACTCGGTAATTTTCACATGGTATAAGATGAACTTGGTCGAAGCGAAAGCTTGCCAACACATATTTCGAGAAATATGTAAGCAAGATAAACTCATCTCGAAATCTCAAATGTGTATAATAGAAAACTATATCGTAATACGACTTATGTCTCAATATAGGAGATAGAGTAGCAATAGACTTTCCAAGTGATAGATGAGTTTCAGTCTCCACATACCTTTTGTAAATGAAGTTCCACAAGCTCCCCTTAGTAGTTCTTCGTCTTCAAATGATGAACGCCGTTAAGTCTAAGGCTCAACTACACAATCTATGTCCTAGTCCGAGACAAAGTCGTATAGCTATATGGACTTAACATTATACACATTTGATATTTCGAGCTGAGTTTAAATCGCTTATATCTTTCTCGAAATATGTGTCGGAATGCTTTTTGCTTTAACTACGTTCATTATTATTCTTGACGAAAGTCAAAAGATGATTATGTGAAAATCACCCGCTAACATCTTACATGATTTGTGTGACATAGTCATTTGATGTAGACTCGGAATGTTTCGTATTGATCGTTCGATCACTTGAAAATTGCTTATAAGCTAATAGTTTGTGTGAGACAGCAATTGTCGTCTTCTAAGAATGTTTCAATGATTGAAATAGGATTTAAGAGCTAAAACCCATGTCTGGATGCATTACAGTTTGTGTACTAAGTGTGCGAACTATTTTGTTGGAATTCAGGTACGGAAGTTAAGTTTGCATACCCGTTCGCAAACTTATTCAACTGTTTAAGTCAGGGTACTTAAGTTTGCATACCCGTTCGCAAACTGATTTAACTGTTGAAGTCCGGGAACCAAGTTTACGTACCCGTTCGCAAACGGTTTCAACTGAGTTCGGTCCGGAGCTAACTTTTGCGTACCGTTTCAAACTGTCGGCTTATGACCAATGTTCGGAACTTAAGTTTGCGAACCCATTAGTAAACTTAAGTGGTTCAAGTTCTATAATCGGTTAAGTATGATTTCATACTCATGAACAAATACTATTAGAGCACTGCTCGGTCGAACTCGCAAGCGTTGCTATCTCAAGCTTGTTTGCCAAGTTTAGTTGCCAAAACTATAAGTCTTGATTTCTAGTCCAATTATAGCTAAGTCTCGGATTAGGATAGAAAGTGTAGTTGAGCTTTAGACTTCACGGCGTTCATTGATTGAAGATGAAGAACTACTAAGGGGATCTTGTGGAACCTCATCAACAAAAGGTATGTGGAGACTTGAACTCATCTATCACTCAAAAGTCTATCTACTCTATCTCCTATTTAAGACAAAAGTCGTATAGCTATATAGACTTCGATTATACACATTTGATATTTCGATCTGAGTTTAACTCACCTACATATTTCTCGAAATATGTGTTGGTAAGCTTTCACTTTAACCAAGTTCATCTTATAATTCTTGATGAAAGTCAAAAGATGATCATATGAAAATCTCCTGATAACATCTTACATGATTTGTGTGAGACAATCATTTGATGTAGACTCGGAATGTTTCGTATTGATCTATCGATCACTTGAAAATTGCTTTGAAGCTAATAGTTGTGTGAGACAACTATTGTCGTCGTCTAAGAATGTTTCAATGATTGAAATGGAAGTTTAGAATAATTAACCATTATTGGATATAGCACAGTATGCGTACTTATATTGTAATACCCTGTATTTTTATTTACCGTTTCGGGTCGGGTTATACCCGCCTTAGTTTGTTATTTAGGTTGGTTCCTTTGCCTTAGTCTAGCTGGGTTGTTTGGACTAGAAAAGCTACAAACTAGGGTGGAAATAGAGTCACCAAATTTATTTTAATAAGTAAATAAAATGAATAGGAAATGAAAAGACAATTAAAAGAAATATAAATATTAGTATTATTAAGGTTTTTATAACAAAATGTTTAGAAAATGAATTATACAAGTTAGAGAACAAAAGGCTAGGGGGAAGAAGGGGAGAAAGCTAGGGTTTATTTTAGAGAGGGAGACCATGGAAATTCATTGGAGAATCAATGGAATTGAGGTAGAATGTTTAATCCCTTTTCTCTTTGTGTTTCTTTGTTATACTTTGTTTTCCATTTTGTTTATTCTTATATCATTAGGGTTCTGAAATTTGTATATTTAATTTGATGCATATTATTGATGATCAGACTTCTATTATTGGTACATAACATGATTGGGTATCTCTAGTTAAAATTTGAGAGTATTCCACCGTATATTCACCGTTGAAACTTTGTTTGAAATTGGGTGATAGTTTTTGAATTTCTGGACAGTTTCGCCTTGCTGTGATTTTGATGTTCTTAGGAAGTCTTAATAGTATTAAAAGGATTTGAGGTCTAATAAAAGTTGTAGATAAACATCTTATCTTTCAGTGTGCTTTGGATTGGGTCAATTTCAGATTGTTATGAATTTATCATGAATTGTTTGGTAACAACATGTAATCTGCCCAGTTTTTATGTTGTCATTATAAATTCAACATCTTTTGTTTGAACCGTTGGTTTGGTGTGAGTTTTGGATATGTTGTATAATAATCTGTCAAAAATGTTCCTGTAAAATTTGAGGATGATCAGATAAAGTTATCACCATGAAACATATAATGTAATGTGGTTGCAGTTAGTGTGGTTGATTAAATGCTTGAATGAAATTCATGTTGTTAAGCCATGGTTGCTTGTGTTGTTTGTGAAAATGATTTATAAAAAGGAAATGAGTTCATGTTTTACCATTATATGAAACATGTTTCATGTTAATGGCGGGTAATGATCCCCGAGAGTTAAATGGGTAATGATCCCCATGGGAACTTGTGTTTCCCGACCATCGATGGCGGCTGTCCGTGCCGATAAACGATAGGTGGTGTATGAACCAAGGTTTTCGTACTGTGAATGAAACGGGTAATGATTCCCGAGAGCATATGGGTATGATCCCCATAGGAACTTTTGTTCCTGACCATCGATGGAGGCTGTCCGTGCCGATAACGATAGGTGGGTGTACGAACCAAGGTTTTCGTACCGTGAACTCATGGTTACTTGATGTGATGACAATATTGTTGATGTGAATTGTTGAGTTGATCCTAAATGGATGATTTGTTGATAATACCATTAATGTTGTGAACCCATAGACTGAATTCTAGATTGGATAAGTTATCGAAAATATTGAGGTATTGTGATTCTTGAATATATCATTGATTCGTTGAAGTTGTAATGCGTTCTTGTTATATGTTTTTTGCTTGATAAAATGATTATGTTTGCGCATCTTTGGAGAATTGGGAATGCATTCTATTGAGCTGTCATCTCACCCTAATTGACATCCTTGCAGATTTATCAGAGTGGCGCAGCGAAAGTTATGAATGATTAGCTTAGTGATCGAATTGTTTTATTGTATTGCTTGAAATGTAATTTTAAATAATATGTATGTTGAAAATTTTGTTAATGGTGATAAGAGAATTCATACGTTTATGTAGTTGCAGGATTTCCCACACTACACCCCTCACTATATCTTGATAATAATTTCTAGATCTAAACTTATTAATCACCTAAATCTCAAAATATAAGTGCTAGAAATTTAAATAGACACATAAGATTTTTTACGTGGTTCGATCAATGTGATCTACATCCACGATTCTTCACTATGATTTTTAAGGTTACATTAATATTACATTGGAAATCTCCATTAATGGATATTTTCTAGAGCTCTAGATCTAATTATTTGGGGAAGAAGATGATAAAGAAAAATAATATCTCTCTCTCTCTAGAATGTGTCTCTCCCTTTTACAAAAAATTTATCTCTCCAAAATTATCCCTCCTTTCTCTCTCCTGCTCTCCTCTTTATATAGGTGTTTACATAGTGGATGACAGCTCACATACAGCTCATATTCTCGCGAGCTCTTTGATAATTTCGCAGTCTCTTGCCACCTTCTCGCGAGACATTCTCGCAAGTCTTGCTACATTCTCGCGAGTTATGGAAAATAATGAATCTCGCAAGCTCATCTCGCAAGTTAAGGAAATAATTGAATCTCTCACGCTAAGAAAATATGTTGTGCGATATTTGAATCCTACATCTTGCCTCTTTTTCCTTGAATATTGCTTGAAGAGCGATATTTAAGGAAAAATCTGTTGTTGTAGTAATCTTTGATCTTTGTTGATGAAGGAACGAGCGGAAGAATACTGGACTTGAAAAGTACGTACTTGCCTCTATTCTTTTGCGAAGTTCCGAAGCTTTGCGAAATAAATAAGAAGTATCATCTCTTGAATTATGCGAAGTATGAAGTATCTTTGAAGAAGTATAAGAAGTATTGCCTCTGTTCATGCGAAATTATTACTCCATTTTTTATGAGGATTCTTGTTGTTTATTAGCGAATATCCATTTTGGGAATGATTCTTGCCGAGAAGATAAAGAACATAAAATGATTTCTTGGTTATCCACAGTTGCCTCTGTTCTTTATCTTTGAAGGTATGATCTTTGAGAAAATGCTGAATGAGCGAATTGTGTCTTCATTCTCATTTTGCCTCTGCCTCATGTTTTGTGCTCATGCGATTGTACTTGCCTCTGTTATTTGTTTATGAATATTAA
The DNA here is from genome assembly GCA_023531295.1 of Papaver armeniacum. Classification (NCBI taxonomy): domain Eukaryota; kingdom Viridiplantae; phylum Streptophyta; class Magnoliopsida; order Ranunculales; family Papaveraceae; genus Papaver; species Papaver armeniacum. The sequence continues at coordinate 380,299 of JAJJWW010005402.1, read as the reverse complement.
GCATAATCTCGCAGATGTTTCTGCTGAATTTGTCATTGCGACAAGATCGCAGGACGTCTTTACATTTTCATGTAATGACCCATTGGTCTTGCCTTATCATTTTTCTTGTGTGGTCTTATTTCGCCTTCCTAGTTAAAGGTCTTATTTTGCCACCCCTCATTGCGACAATATGACAAGCCTGAATGCTCTTTCAAACATAAAGCCCCATTACATTGCCGTCTTGCGACAAAATCGCAGGACGTCGTTACACTTTCATATAACGACCCATTGACCTTGTCTTATCATTTCTTTAGTATTTTTGCCTCTGCAGGATATTTTCTTGCGACAATATGACAGGCTTAAATATTCTTGCGAACATAAACTCCCGTGACATTGTCGTCTTTGCGACGAAATCGCAGGACGTTTGGACATTTTCATATACAAACCCATTGATCTCGCCTTACCTTCGTGTTAGTATTTTTGCCTCTTCAGGATCATTGCACAAATATGACAAGCCTAAATTTCCTTGCGAAAATAAAGCCTCATGACATTTGCGTCTGTTTTGACACTCTCCCTAATGGAGGGTGTCGCCCTTATCATCTCCCTGGTTGCCCCTTCAAGGAGGCGTACATCGGCCATACAAGACTAGCTCCTCCCATCCTGGTCTTAACAACAGCTTGTTTTCGACCTCTTATCCCTTATACCTATAGGGCTTATGGTTACGAGGCTACACCCTAAGTGGAGTTTTCTTCGGGTAGAGTGCGGCATGTGCCAAGACTTGTCAAGAGTGGTAAGGAAGTTCCATGCTCCCCGCACTCTTGACTCAACCGTGTACCTCGGCGCCTTGGTCATACGGCGACTCCTTGGAAGAGACCCTCGGGCGTCCAACCGAGGGGTATAACCTTATATATATAGTTGGAAATCCAAGGTATCTCTCCCGGATAGGCTTTCATGGGCCCCAAATCTCCATGACTCGGGTTCCGGGAGCGGTGTAACCTTTTCACCGAGCCATGTCAAGAGATACCCCTTATATGACGCACTTTAGGTCTTACATTTGCCTCTTACGAAATATCATTCGCGAACTAGGGTGTACGCCATAAAGGTTCGTCCCATTCACTCACTCAATCATTTTTGTCAATTCATTCAATCATTCATTTTTTATTTTCTCTTCTCATTATCTTTGCGAAGTTATCGCATTTCCATTATCTTTGCGAAATTATCGCATGTCTTCATTCTTTCATTTCTGTCACTTCCTTCACTCATTCTTTCATTTCTGTCATTTCATTCATTCTCATAATGTCATATCATTTGAAGTAAAGTAAATATTCAAGAAAAATATATAAATTAATCTGCAAGATTTTTCTCGAATCTTTGAAATCTTTAGAAATCTTTGAAATCTTAGTAATTCTTTATAATTTTGAACTCTTTGAAATTTTGTATTTTTTTTTTTTTTTTTTTTAATCAAATCAAAAATCTTTTATTTTCTGTAAAAGTAAAATGTTCAAAGAAAGTGGTACTTAGCTTTTATGTGATTCGTTGTTGTTGTTGTTGTCTCTTGCGAAGTATATGATTTGCTTGCGAAGCTAGCATCCTTGAAATGTATAAACGTCGCACAAAATATAGTGATCTCGCAGCAAAAAGAAGTGTGAGAAATGAGATTTGAACCCTTGACCTGCCTCTTGCATATTCTCGCACCATACCAACTGTTCTAACCCTCTCTTGCGAGATAGTCATCAACTTTCTTCTTTGCGAAATAGGCAAAGTCCTTGCGAAGATGACTTCTCGTGAAGAAAACTTATTTGAAGTAATCATTTGCGAGGTGTATGTTCATGCAGCAAATGTTTGCGAAGTAAACATCTGCAAAACAAAAAATTCTCTGCGAACCCATCGTCCTTTCTTCTTCCTTCCTGAGTTGCTGTTTTTACTGATTTTCTGACGAAATAAACTCCATAGACTCTCCGTTTGAGCATGTTACAATCGGTGATATTTCGACGTAGTAATCTCCACTCTTCATCTTCGTTTTAGTAACTAAGTTTCCAACATATTAACGATCTTTGTCTTTTCTCTGAGATTCGCTGATGAAGCAACTATCACTGCTGTATCTAGCTGACGTCTCCCTAGCTTTCGCCGAAATATTTATTTCTTCATGAGTTATCTTTCTTTATGAAAAAATCTGTTCTAGATATGATTATTTTAGCAAGTTTGTTTCTTTGTTTATAAGTTTTTACTTGTCTAGAGCTCTTGACGAGATAGTTCCCCTAAACTTCACTTGGAACTAACTAAAACCTGGCGTTGTATTCTTCTTCTCATCGCTAGTAATGTTCATAAAAGATCAGTGGGAGTTACTTTTCGAATGGAAACTTGCTGCCACTATAACTGGAACTGCGGCAACCCCACTGGAACTGCGGCAACTCTGCTGGAATAACTAATTTGCATGCTCCTTCTCTAACCATCATCTATACTGGCTGCTGATTGCGAAAGCAAGCTATACTTTCGTCTTATTATTATTTCTTCTCCCTGTACGTCTTCTTCTCGCCAGTTTAGTTTTACCCTGGAAATGGTAGTGAGCCCCATTTGCTTCTCGGCGAGATAAGACGAATTTTGAGGAGAGTTGTTGATGTCCACGGGAAATGGCAGAGGCAATCCCTAAACTTCATTGATTTGGTCTCCTTCGTACCGTTCTTCTTCTCCAGTTGCTTTGACTAAGAAAATCTGGTTATCTCCTGAAACTAGATAAACTTTTTCTTTATCGATTGATGATTGTTGTGATCATACTAAACTTGTTCATATTAAGCTTGTTTCCTGGCAACAGCACCAAGATATTTATATTTCTTCACTGTTAGCAATGCTGTTGATGGATGTTTGCGAAAGCAAATTACTGAAAAGAATTTCTTATCTAGATGAGAAAAGAATTTCTTCACAATTTTCATGTGCTACGAGTTATTAGACGAGCAAGTTATTGGATCATTTGCTAAAGACTCATCATGTCTTTACTGTTTTGCTGAGAGATTGTGCCTCTTGATATCTTATCATTTTTCTCTTGCAAGGTAACGGTCGCAGCAGGCTGCGAAGTAAACTTGATTTTGAATTGACGAGAACTGAGTTTGCTCTCTTAATATTCTTTCGATCTTCTTCGTATCTCCAAGAGTTAGGCGACTTCGTTGGTTTTGCTCGTTAGGCAATTGTATCACCGTGTATTTCATTGTATGGCATGGACGATTGCGAGCTTGTCATTTGCAAGCAATCGATTAAGTTAGTAAATGATCTAGAGAACCTAAGATAATTTTGGGAGAGATATAAGAAAATATTAAGAAAATATTAAGAGATATTTATGACTATAGTTTTATGAGATATTTTATTTGTTCCCTTTTTTGATTGCGTTGCTCGCGGCTTCTTTGTTTGCTTCACTGAAGTTGGTGACAAAGTTTAACTATTGTTGCTTCTTCTTTATTTGTTATGAATATGGCTCTTTCATGAGTCGCCTCCGTTATTGCTTCTTTGTATGTATAGAATCTCTTCGCGGTTACGTATTGCTTTACTTTGCCTTTGAAGTCTATTTATCCATGAGATAGTGCTCAAGAATGAGTTATTGAAGAGAAAAGTCTTATTCTGATGTTTCATTCTTGCATCTGTTCGTCATCTCCATTCATCTTAGCATTCTTTCTCTCTTCCTGTCCGTTTGGGCCTTGTCTCTGCGAGTATTAATCGTGACTTTAACTAGATAACGCAAAAATACGGATGGATGTCTCCATGAATGAATTCTTTGTTACTTGCAAAAAATTGCATCCTCGCCAACTTGAGAACTGCAAATGATGAATTCCATAGGCTTTATCTCCACGGGATATATTCTTCCATGATTGGTATTTTAAGATTCTTAGCAAAGCAATGTACTGTGAATTAATTGTTGAGCTTGATGTTGGCTGCGGCTGGATTAATGTTGGCACTCTTCTTGGCTGGAACAACTGATGGAGTACCCCTTTTCACTTACTTGCTGCCGAGAAGAGTCCACTTTGGGCTGCAATGATATTTCCTGCTCCTGCGAAACATCGCTGCGAGCTTACGTCGACTCCGTGGACTTCTAGTTTTATTTTTCAACATTCAGTATTGCTTCTTTTCTTTTCCTGTTTGCTTCTCCTTCTCTCTTTTTTGGTTGTTTCCAAAGTAATTGAATTCTTAGTCAAAATGTTTGCTGGCTTTGATGATGATGTTTGCTGGTTTTGCGAGTTATCTCTCTTCCTTAGTTATTTTCCTTCTTGTAACTCATTCTTCGCTGATGATGTCCTGGCGAAGTTAGAAACTTCTTTGCTATACCCGTGGTTTCTGCAGGCATTTGAATCTTTTCGAAATGATTTGAATTGAGCTTAGAAAATATCGAACACATTGCGAGTTTTCATCGGATTTAGTTGTTGCGAACTCCTTCGCACTGTACTGATAATTCCTTCATGATTATGATATGCTGTTCCTTGAAACGTTCATTTTCACTGTTAATGGCGCCTGCTAGGAAGTGATTTTGATCATACATTCTGCTACTGTTATTCTGCTAATTGTCTCTCTACTGTGTTCATCGTGTTCGCCCTCAACCAGATTTTTAGGAGTTCGCAGATGTTTCCAACTTGCATTGATGTAGCTTGTTTGCATTGATTTTCACCCTTTAAAAATTTGCATCTTTCCAACTTGCTTTTCATTATTCAGTCGTCATTCTTCCTTGTTAAGCAGTCTGCGAGACCCATTTCTTAGTCATTTTGTACATTTGTACGTCTTCATTTTTAGTTCTTCGCTAGCAGCTCTTAGTTGCTTCATGCTTCTAAAACTTGTTTGTGTGAACTTGGTTTATCTTCCCAATTATATATAGCTGACGAAGCAAACTTCACGAAGTGGTTTGATGTGGAGGTAAAGTCTCAGTGAAATATTTGCGAAGGAAACGTCCCTCTAACCTTGTTTTCCTGCCCTATGCGATGACTAAGATTCGCTTGCTTTGTGCGTCTCTGAAAGCAAGATATCCGGTTCTTGCTAAATCACTTCGCTGCCAACAATTTGCGTGTGTCCTTTTCTTCGTTAATAGCTATTGCAACTTCTTGTTTTGTCGAAAACCAATTGTCGAGAAATTCGTTGTTCTATGTCGTATGCTGTGAAGCTTCTGTTCCAAAACTACGAGATTCTTGATACCTTTTTATATATTACTGCCGAGAATGGATCCATTTCATTTCATTCCCATAAAAATTTCTTCGGATCTGCTCCTATTCTCCATCTTGTCTCTCGATTAATTGATGATGTTTGTTGCTTGGAGATGTGAATACTTCTCGACACTTCCTCTTCGAACTTGAAGTATAGAGATCGGTGAGATTTGTTGATAACTATAACTAAACCTTTCCGAATTTCTTGAATTAACTAGGAAAATATAATTTCTTCCATGAAATTTGTAGATCTAGAAAAATATAAACAGTAATTAATCTTCATGGAAATTTCTTGAACCAACAATTTACAGTAAGGATAAAATCCATTATTCTCTCCCTGTTTCTAGCGCATATGTAGTTGCAGGATTTCCCACACTACACCCCTCACTATATCTTGATAATAATTTCTAGATCTAAACTTATTAATCACCTAAATCTCAAAATATAAGTGCTAGAAATTTAAATAGACACATAAGATTTTTTACGTGGTTCGATCAATGTGATCTACATCCACGATTCTTCACTATGATTTTTGAGGTTACATTAATATTACATTAGAAATCTCCATTAATGGATATTTTCTAGAGCTCTAGATCTAATTATTTGGGGAAGAAGATGATAAAGAAAAATAATATCTCTCTCTCTCTAGAATGTGTCTCTCCCTTTTACAAAAAATTTATCTCTCCAAAATTATCCCTCCTTTCTCTCTCCTGCTCTCCTCTTTATATAGGTGTTTACATAGTGGATGACAGCTCACATACAGCTCATATTCTCGCGAGCTCTTTGATAATTTCGCAGTCTCTTGCCACCTTCTCGCGAGACATTCTCGCAAGTCTTGCTACATTCTCGCGAGTTATGGAAAATAATGAATCTCGCAAGCTCAATTTTAAGTTTCAGCCTTACAGACAAGCTTCAGTTACTCTAAGAAAGAATTTTAAGCTTGCTGCTAAGTATTATTGCCCATTCCCTGTTTAGAAGAAAATTGGTCTTGTTGCTTATAGGTTGCACTTACCCTCCCATGCCAGAATTGATCCAGTCTTCCATGTGTCACAACTGAGGAAACAAATTGGCAAGCATCATATTCCTTCTCCCACTTTACATGTTGTTGATCATGAGGGTGAGATCATTATGCGCTCTCAGAAGGTACTCCAACACAGAACCATGTTGATTGGCAAACGACTAGTGAGACAAGTCTTGATTCAATGGACCAATTCAACACCTGAAGACGCCACTTGGGAAGATCTTTCTTCCATCAGAGCATACTATCGCAATTTTATCCTTGAGGATAAGGATTCTGTTTAGGGGAAGGAAATGTCATGACCCATCCGAGTCCTTAAGGGGCACCCTGTCTGCATCTAGTCCTTTGTGTGGTGTCATTATAGATATTTCCCTAATTGGTTAGTAGAGAGCCTCTCAGATAGTGGCACGTGTTCGCTATCTAGCCGTTGTCTGCTAGGTTTAATCATTTGCTTATTTAGTATGTAAGAACCTTCTTCAGTTCATTAATGAAAGTTAAGAGTATAGTTTAGAGACTACATTCCTTAAAAAGCAGAGTTACAAATCTTGTAATCTTGATCCATTTGCACTAAGCATAGTATAATTAGTTTTCTTATAAAACTACATTGTCCTCAAGAGTCATGCGACCTGATAATTTACCACTCATTTTAGGTTCATGACAAATTCATTACTTACCCGTTGGATGTTCACATGTCGAACTTGTTTCAAGACTATAAAATGAATTTCGGTTAGGAAAACAGAAGTGTAATGAAAACGAGTATTTTAAAATTTGGAGGAAAATTGAGATGTTGAAGTAAACTATGGAAAATGTCATCAATTTCGTTAAACTATGTGGGCTTGGACTGAGAAAAACAAAAGAAATAGAGCTCGCAGAATAATAAAGAATTGATTCTGGTGATCTCTACAGCAAGGAATTACAAACAGTTTCGGTAGTCAAGTTTATCGATATGGCTAGTCAAGTATATCACTTGTACTGTATACATGGTTTTCTCGCTTTGAATTGCATGACATTTCGGAAGGCACTCAAGAGTTTCTTGGTTCATGACAAAATATCCAAGTCCAATAAGCTTAACGGCCCATTTTAGATGTAGTTGAAGCACAAATACATAATGTGCATTTTAAGCACAAGTATATGATTTCTTCAGTTATTTTTCTTTGTGGAAAATCGAAAGCAGATACTTATATCCGCGACCAAAAATACTTGAAAATATTGAGTCAAAGATTGGTTTGAGGAGATGTAATTTGGAGGGAGATGCTGGGCATTTTGTTTCATGACAAGCGCATTCAGAGTAGTTGATACTTTGAGAGTTGAGAAAGAAAAAGTGTAATGAAAATGTGTATTTTAAAAATCAAAGGATGAAAATTGAGATCTTCAAGTAAACTAACAAAAAGTGCCCAAAACTTTCATGTCGAGTACACCGAAATAAATCGATGACACAAATTATTAAACCAAATCATGCAATTAAATCGATTCAACCGAAGGTTGATTCTTTCAAGTCTAACAACAATTCTGCACATTTTCTTGTTGTTCCCGGTGGTAAGAAGGTAAGGATTTAATCTCAATGTATTTTGATTTTAGACATAAATTTTTCAATACAGGATCGACGGAAATGTAATTTTTATATCAGAATGTAGCTCACACCTGTTTTTTTGATCTCGGTAACTTGAATGCGAGAATTGTGCCTTGTGCCATTTATCAAAGCATTTATGCGGATGTATTGGTTAATTCTCCATGTGAAGCTAGTTTGCCGGTCAGGTATTGGTCAACTTGCTGCAAAAATTTAAGCACATCATACATATTAGATTAGATGATCTAATTTCACATGACTCGTAAACTAAGCTTGTCATTTTTTAATCAGGCTCAATATTCACGCGTAGTATAATTCATAAATTAGGCTAGTCGGGTAAATTGGACACCAAAAGTTAGATTTTCAGAAATACTAATAATCGATTTGCAAATAAAATGAGGTCGGACATTTATTATCAATGTCAGGCCTGGTCAGTCCTGTAATTGAAAGAGTACTACCAATGTACTTGAGGCTTATTTTTTCGATTTTTTATATAAAAAGGTCTGACATTTATGGCCAATAAATAAGCATTTCCATAAATGAAGTCCACATGTGCGAATTCCCACGTGCGAAAAAAGTTGGAAAAATGTTCAATGTGTTACAAAGGTGATGATCATGAAGCCATTGATTGTCCTTGGTTATACTCCAGAAGCAAAAACTCAACTTGTAATGGAACTCGAAAACTTCTTCGAGTAAAAGTTTTGTATTTTTTTTCACATGTGGGAAGTCGCAATATGGATCTAACCGAGATCTCTAATAGTGAGGTATTTTTCCAACTTTTTTTAATGTTGGGGCAGAACCCAAAAATTGTAGTCCATATTGGGGCATTTTCCCAATTTTACCGTATTTTTATTTTTGTAGCTGAGCGGAATTGACATAGTAATTTCCATAATGGCTTCGGACAACATCCAATGGTTAAGTTACATTGATGGGTTCCTGGTAGGCCTGGAAGATGGGTTATTTTTATGGCCTACGGTAATACCGCAAGTGCACGGTGTCTTGGTTGTAGAACTGGGCACGTACGAGTCGATCCACAGAGACGAGGGGTGCTTTGATGTGTGATCTAAGGCTGCTTCACTGAGTTCTAATGTGACAGAGTAACAAGAGATTGTAACATAGATATTTTTGTGCCGAAACGGCTGATATTGAAGAATGAACCTAAACTAAGGTAAAAGGTAGTGACAAAAGGATATGCCAGGGTCTGCAAATCCACCACTAACTCCTATTGTGAGTTTAACTATGTTGATATTCTTGTTGTCCTGTGATTGATAGGGGCAGGGTGTCAATTCCACCACCTATCTCTCCCTGTAATGCTTCAATTAACAGCTAAAGTGCTGACCCAGAGCACTAGTTGTCTAATTTAGTACAACTAGTCAAGGGAATCAGCGTTTGTATCTAAGGTTGAGCTGCAATACACTCAACACATTTATGACCTGACTACAGTGTACCCATGGCGTTGGTATACACTGTGAAAGAAAAGCATTGGATATTTGTAATTGAAAACAATTGATACATTAAGCATACAAGATCAATCCAACAGAGTTTAAGCACAAATTGGCATCAGGGTTTCATTGAAACCCTAACACTAAATTAAAACATCAAATTAAAGTAACAAAGAACAGAAATTAAACCTAAATGACACACTGGCTAACCAAGGCGTGTCTTCTACACTCATCCTTCACTGATATTTATACATGCACAGCGAACCCTAAAACTACCAAACCCTAATTCAATTAAAAATAGAAATTAAATCATACCCATACCCTCTACTCTCTGAACCGCCTCGAATCGTGCTATTCTCCTATCAAATTGGCTCTGAGAACGCCATGCATCGACTGAGTTGATGTATGAGAAACCCTAGTCCCCAATTATCTTTAATTTAGCTTCTAGGGTTGATAGAAGCTATAAGAAAGATAACTAGACCTAGAGAGGGAGCTGAGGTGGTTGATGGTGCGGTTCCTGAGGTGAAAGAAGATGGGGATGGTGATGATAGAGACAGGAGACGGAGAGGGAGGTATGGAGATGCAGAGCAGAGCTCTGTCTGTCGGGTGAAGAGGTATGGGGGAGGAGAAGAGAATAGGGTTAGGTTTCTGTGTTAGGGGCTTATATAGGTGGTGTGATGTGAAGCGGGTGCATCAGGATTTGATGTGAAGGTCGGAGCGAGCGTTGGATCTAGCTGGAGAAGATCTGAACGGCCGAGGATGGTAAGCGGTTTTGGAGCGATCTGGTGTTGAGCGGAGTATCGAACATCGATGCTAGTGGGAGCAGCGACCGTAGGATGTAGAAGATCGAAATCTCGACGGCTTGGAGTGGACGGGCTCGGATCCGGGTCGCGGGTCGGGACTAACTCAAGCCCATGTCTTGTAGATGAGTTGCTACTTGTTGGGTTGCAACTGTTGCGCGCGCGGGCTTTGGCTTTCTGCTCCATAGATGCTCGACTCCAATTCTTCGCTCTTTGGCTCCTCAAATTCTCCGAGCTTTATTTGTTACCTAAAAACACAAAATTAATTAATACAAATATTTATTCTTGAAAACAAAGAAAACACAGAATATGGGATAATATCTGACTTCTAAGCGCAAAAGATGAGTAAAATGCCAATAAAAAGGTGTATAAATATGCACTATTTGGCACTCATCAAATACCCCCAAACCTGAATTTTACTTGTCCTCAAGTGAAACAAAAATTAAGAAATCCTAACTATACCCCTGTCGCAGGTCTCCCGAATGCATTTAGCGTATGCACTAAGCCTTTAAACCCCTAGGTGTCCCTAGTGGACGAGTTGTAGTCTCGTGAGGGTTTACCAGAGGTGTACCCACAAAACCTTCTCCAACTTCAGAGTGTAGAAGAGTCTCAAGCCTCCAAGAAGCTATGAGGACATAGAGTTTCTGCATGCTAGTAACAGAAGTTAGAACTATCGAAGAACGCATTCTCATCCTTAAGTGCTGAGCGAGAAGTAACCATACCATATGAAAGAATTCGGATTCGATTGTGATCATAAGCCTCGACTTCACCCTCACCATTAGGATTTTATGATAATTGCACTCAAAAAGATCGCTTTTTTAGTCTCTCATGTGTGCAGGCGGGAATAAAGAGAGAAATCCTGCACACGTTGTAGGTAAGAAGGATAACCTTCCGAAATAAAATCTGGAGACTCCACGAAGTGTGGACAAAAAGAATCTTTTCTCGATGATCTCTAAGAAGGAAATCAATCATTAATAAGGGGTGGGAGTACTCACTCACTTCTCACCCAATCGGCAATTAATATCACTCTCTCATAAGAAACCATAGAAACGTCTTCAATCTTCGGTCTTCGGTCTTCAATTGTTGATGACGAACTTCTAAACTTCACAAAACTTGACAATTTTTAACTTTTCTACTCAATTTTCCTTGTTGTTTGGATTTTTCTTTTTGAACTCTTCTTTACCATGGTGGTAGCGAAAATAAACTACAATATTGTTTTTTTTTTTTTTTTTTTAATTACAAAAAGTGAAAATAAAAATACAAATAATGACACAACTAACTCCATGGACAAAGGACTTTATCACTCAATTTTTCCACCACTTGTATTGTCTTGATTTTATAAATTTTATTAATTCTCATCCTATTTTCTTTTCTTTTCTTTGTTGCACATAAACCTTGGACTATATCAATTTTTCTTTCCATATTCTCGATTCGCTCCGGTTCTTGACGATGATGTGTTTCTATGGGTCTTGCTGATTGAGAGAGAGAATGATGCTAACTACAAATCGGTATTTAGAAGGAGTTTTCATCTTTAGGCGTCACCCTCATGATTGACAAAAACTAGCACTCAAGAGATCAAAAGTAGTGCTGAAATTGGTGCGAAGTTGGGTAGCTCACCATTCCTACCCGGAATTTACGTAAGGTGACACACACTCTAACAGCTTTTCTAGAAAGTTGCAAAAAAATTGAAGGTTGGTGCCTCACTTGATGTAAATTGGGTAGTCTCCACTATGGGTGATCACAATTCTACTACCGAATATCTAAACAAAGACCTAATTCGCTCCCGGTATGGTTAAATCCAACTTTAACGCTCTAATCAACTAAGGAACCCGATTGTGTTCTCCTAAGTACTTCCAAGTTCTGTTATTTCGGTCAGATTCTCTATGTAAACATAGCTAGAAGCATGCTAGTGACTCTAAAATCTCTAAAAGTTTGAGGTTTTTATTTGCAAAAAGTTTTTGAATTTTTGATTTTTGATTTTTGATTTTTTTTTTTTTAATGAAAATAAAAGATTAAAAAGACTAAAAACTCTAAATGCAAATGCACCCCCAAACCTAAATCAAACATTGTCCTCAATGTGTCAACAGATAGGAAAAATTTAAACAGTCACATACCATGAGAACTATGCTTTGAAAAGAGAAAAGGGAAGAGATTACCTAAATGTCGGCATGGAAGCAAGGTTGGATCTTCACTAGTCAAGGCTAGAATCCAATATTCTCAACGGAGATCATATCGGATTAGCATAATATATGTGCAAGAAGACTCAACCGAATCAAGAAAAGAAAAATTTAACAAGTCCTACTGGATATATACAATGAAAATGCACCATAAACCAACAGTCTAAAGAGTTGAGGATCAACCCAAAAGACGATATGTACAACCATCAACAATCTTACACAAATATAACATGAGAGTGCAAGTAAGACTGTAGATGTGAAGGAGTTTCCCCCCAAACCTAAACTTGTGAACAGGTGTGTTTGTGAGAACAAAATCTTGCAATTTTAAAGGTACATCATGCAAAAGGTCTAACTCAAAATGAGTTTTGCTAATTACAGGCAGACATACACATTCCAACTGTGGCTCCTTAAGAGTGTTATACTTTGATGCAAAATAGTCCAAGAGGACTTGGGAAGCACAAAGCTCTAGGCCTAAGTTAGGCATTTTCAGAAAAGTTGGTTTTGCAATTTTGTGACAAACTACACCTAGGTTGGGTGAAGGAGTTTCAATTTGTGACTCAGGAGAGAGGTTAGGTACATCTAGGTTGTTTTCATTGTTAAAATCATTTGTACCATCACACACTTTCCTAAAGTCAAAAGAGGGTAAATCATGTTCGTTTTCACAGGACAATTGCACAGGTTCCACATCATCATCACATATATGAATATTAGAAGAAGCATCATTCATGGGGTTCACAGAAGAGACACTTAATGTCTCTGAACCTAAAGATTTTACTACATTTTCAAAATACACATGCTCTTCTAACATATCATATTCATCATCATCATCATCATAGCACAAATGCCTTTCCTGATTCAAAATTGTAGTATTTCTAGTCCACTCATTTATTTCTAGGTGAGGCTCATATTCAATATTAGTTACATGAGTAGGACTTTCAACATGCAATTCATTAGGACTAACATTCATTTCACCCTGAAATTCCTCCCTCTCCTCATTTAGTGCATTACAGATTTGACTCAATTTGAGTTCTAAACTCTCAAACCTTTGTTCAAGGTTTTGATTCAATTCTAGAATGTCATTATGTTGTTCAATGAAAGGAGAGTCTTCACTAGTGGGTATGCATTCCCCATATGGATATTCATTGTATGCTTGTGCATGAGGTTCACTAGAGAAGGGAAGTTCAAACATGTTGCTATGTGGATGGTCATGCATTGCATTCATTTCAAGCCTAGCATTTTGCTCCATGAGTGTTTCCATTATTGATTGCAAACTAGGAGTTGGGGGAGTATAAAATTGTTCATCTCCCCACTGTGGTGAATGATGCATGTGTGCAGGTTGATTATGGTCCCAATAGTCACTTCTAGACACTTCGTAAATTGGATTATCATGGTTTTCCCTAGACTGTCTAAAAGCATGCAAAATATCACAGTATTCAGCAGGGTGGTCTAAGCCACCACATAAGGTGCAAGCATGCATTTCATATTGCCTAGGGGGATTAGATTTGACAGACTGCTCATGTAATTGCCTTTCTAAAGCAGAAACTTGAGCTTCTAATTGATCTAGAAGTGATGACTGGGTGTGAGAAAAGTGTTCATTTTCAACCTGTGGTGGATGATGCATGTGCTCATAGTGATTAGGGTATGTGAGGTCAGGGCCCTGAGAAGGCTCATAAAATTCCCTAAAGTCACTATGGTATGTGGGGGATTCATCCTGTGAAGCGTGCCCGTAAGCACGCTCTCTAAGGGATTTGTTTGAATCCCCAGATGCGGACCAAAATCCTGACATGGTCTAGCTCTCAAATTGAACTCAAAGTCTAGTTTGGTTTATGTGGGTTTTGTTTGGTTTAAATGGGCTCATTTTTGTTTTTGTAAACTTTGGTTTATGTGGGAAGCCCAGGTTGCTTTGGGCTCAATTGAGTTTTGGTTTGTTTGGGATTTGCTGTTTGAAGCCCAAAATTTTTGAATCTGCACAGCCCAGTTGTGTTGAAAAAAATGTAGCCCAGAGGATATGGGCTCAGTGTGTGTAATAAGCCCAGGAGATGGTTAGGTTCAGTTGTGTGCACACAAATAGCTATGAAGGTTGGTTATGTGGGCAGCCTAGTGATGTTGTGGGCTCAGTTGTTTGCAAAGCCCAGATTGATGGCTAGAACAGAGCCCAGGTATACAAGTGCAAGCTATGTGGGCTTCTGTTTGCAGCCCAGGTTTGTGAGTTTCTGTTTACCCAGAGTGTGTGCAGGTTTTTGCAGAGAAGAGCAATGCAATGCAATGCAACTCACAGAAAATGTTGCAAAGACCGGTTAGGCTAAGCAAAGATTGAGTTGCATGTGCTTTGTGCACAAAGACGAAAATTGCAGTCAGATGGTTACAGCCAAGCTCAGGGTTTGCTCAAACTTGTAGCTTCAGGGGCTAGCAAGTTAACAGAGTAGAGCAAAATTCTTGGGTGAGCTCAGGTTTTGCACAAAATGTTGGCAAAACAACAATTCAAAAGAATTGTAAAGGGCAATCAATTCCAGAGAATAAGAATACTCATGCAATTCCACGCAGGGGCTTGGAGAATAACTTCACAAGCTAGCACATTCGGGGTTGTGCTTAGCGGGGTCTTACACAGCACACGAAAGTCACAAGACACAATAAAGATTGGCAGCTCACACGGCTCAAGCACAAGGTTATGTGCTAAGATTAATCGAGCCAAGTTGCAACAAAGCCCCACAGCTTCAGGGGGCTGGGGGTTGCACGAGTTAATGCTCGGTCAACAAAGCTCGGCGGGTTCGGGCAGGCAATAAAATTACAGTTCGGGGTCGGGGTTATCGGCCGACAAGCCAAGCTTGCACCTTACACACACCACAAGACAAGCCAAGATTCACAAATGCACAGTTTTGGCTAACCTCAAGTCTTGAGTTTTTCCCTTGCCTTCCTTCCTTTGGCTTGCACAAGAAGAAAATTTCAAGCACAACCCGGACTGAAGTCTGCGCCTTTCCTTGTCTCTCTGCCTTTTGGTTTGTCTCACTGCTCCTCGGCAACACGGGGGTACCGCTCTAACTCAATGAAGATTTTCGGTTCTCAAAAGTGTGCGAGGCTAAGAAATGGAATGAATACTTGCAAATGCAACTGAAATTTACTTGACCGAAAGGGAAGGGTGTGCACAAGATGAGGAAACCGCATGCAGCTAAGGTAGTGAATGCAACTACGGGTGAGAATGCAGCTAATCGAGATGAAATGCAAGAGATAAAAGTTACACTAACAAATGACTATCAAGCTAAAGATTACAATGTAAATAACAACAATGCAAATAATGAGATGAGAAAAAAAAAAAAATTGCAATGCGAGAATATAAAATGATTAACTAAGTTACTGAGATGCAAAGCTACAAAAAAAAATGAAACTAAGTTATACTAAGACAGGATTAACAAAGAAAGAATGCAAGTAAAACTAAGTTATAGACGATGCTAAAATTTCAAAGCTAAAAGCAAAAATCAAGGTGAATATGTACAGAGGATATGAACTCAGTAAAGACAAGCACAAAAATCAGCAAGGCACGCGCCAAGTCCCCGGCAACGGCGCCAAAAACTTGGTAGGCCTCGAAGATGGGTTATTTTTATGGCCTACGGTAATACCGCAAGTGCACGGTGTCTTGGTTGTAGAACTGGGCACGTACGAGTCGATCCACAGAGACGAGGGGTGCTTTGATGTGTGATCTAAGGCTGCTTCAACTGAGTTCTAAAAGTGACAAGTAACAACAGATTGTAACATATATTTTTGTGCCGAAACTACCGATATTGAAGAATGAACCTAAACTAAGGTAAAAGGTAGTGACAAAAGGATATGCCAGGTCTGCAAATCCACCACTAACTCCTATTGTGAGTTTAACTATGTTGATATTCTTGTTGTCCCGTGATTGATAGGGCAGGTGTCAATTCCACCACCTATCTCTCCCCGTAATGCTTCAATTAACGGCTAAAGTGTTGACCCGAGCACTAGTTGTCTAATTTAGTACAACTAGTCAAGGGAATCAGCGTTTGTATCTAAGGTTGAGCTGCAATACACTCAACACATTTATGACCTGACTACAGTGTACCCATGGCGTTGGTATACACTGTGAAAGAAAAGCATTGGATATTTGTAATTGAAAACAATTGATACATTAAGCATACAAGATCAATCCAACAGAGTTTAAGCACAAATTGGCATCAGGGTTTCATTGAAACCCTAACACTAAATTAAAACATCAAATTAAAGTAACAAAGAACAGAAATTAAACCTAAATGACACACTGGCTAACCCAGGCGTGTCTTCTACACTCATCCTTCACTGATATTTATACATGCACAGCGAACCCTAAAACTACCAAACCCTAATTCAATTAAAAATAGAAATTAAATCATACCCATACCCTCTACTCTCTGAACCGCCTCTGAATCGTGCTATTCTCCTGTCAAATTGGCTCTGAGAACGCCATGCATCGACTGAGTTGATGTATGAGAAACCCTAGTCCCCAATTATCTTTAATTTAGCTTCTAGGGTTGATAGAAGCTATAAGAAAGATAACTAGACCTAGAGAGGGAGCTGAGGTGGTTGATGGTGCGGTTCTTTGAGGTGAAAGAAGATGGGGATGGTGATGATAGAGACAGGGAGACGGAGAGGGAGGTATGGAGATGCGGGAGCGAGCTCTACTGTCGGGTGAAGAGGTATGGGGGAGGAGAAGAGAATAGGGTTAGGTTTCTGTGTTAGGGGCTTATATAGGTGGTGTGATGTGAAGCGGGTGCATCAGGATTTGATGTGAAGGTCGGAGCGAGCGTTGGATCTAGCTGGAGAAGATCTGAACGGCCGAGGATGGTAAGCGGTTTTGGAGCGATCTGGTGTTGAGCGGAGTATCGAACATCGATGCTAGTGGGAGCAGCGACCGTAGGATGTAGAAGATCGAAATCTCGACGGCTTGGAGTGGACGGGCTCGGATCCGGGTCGCGGGTCGGGACTAACTCAAGCCCATGTCTTGTAGATGAGTTGCTACTTGTTGGGTTGCAACTGTTGCGCGCGCGGGCTTTGGCTTTCGCTCCCATAGATGCTCGACTCCAATTCTTCGCTCTTTGGCTCCTCAAATTCTCCGAGCTTTATTTATTACCTAAAAACACAAAATTAATTAATACAAATATTTATTCTTGAAAACAAAGAAAACACAGAATATGGGATAATATCTGACTTCTAAGCGCAAAAGATGAGTAAAATGCCAATAAAAAGGTGTATAAATATGCACTATTTGGCACTCATCAGTTCCATAGAAACTTCATGAAAGGTTGTTCACAATAGTTTACTTTCTCATAAGTAGTCGTTTATAAACAAGACCTGAGAATTTTTCCCACATTTTGGTTTCATGAAAAATTCATTGCTTTTCCATTTAGTGTTCATGTATCGAGGTTGTTTTAAGACTATAAATGAGTTTCAGGTGAAAGAAAGTGTAACAAAAAATGAACAGTTTAAACGATCTTGCTCAGGATAAAGCACCCGGTCCTGATGGTATGCCCATTTTTGTGATCAGCAAGTCATGGGACTTCATGAAATTAGATATCCTTCATGTGATGAAAGAACTTTATAGCAACAAAGTGATTGACTGGAGACTCAAATCAACTTTCCTTGTGCTTATTCCCAAAGTGCAAGACTTAGAGCTCATAACCGACTTTAGACCAATAAGTCTAATGAGTAGCATCAACAAAATCATTTCAAAAGTCATTGCCACAAGGCTTAAAAAGGTTCTCCCAAACATTATTAGACACCAGCAATCGGCGTATGTAGAGGGAAAGCAAATCATGGATAGTGAAATCATCGCTAACGAATGTATCAACTCTGCACAAAGGTTTCAACAAAACGGCATTCTTTGTAAAATCGATTTTCAAAAAGCTTATGACAACATTGCATGGTCTTTTCTTGATTATGTGTTGCGAAGAATGGAATTTGGAATGGTTTGGAGGAAGTGGATTGAAGCTTCAATTTCACATGTGAATTTTTCAGTCCTCATCAATGGATCCTCAAATGGTCGCTTCAAGAGTTCTAAAGGTCTCCGTCAAGGAGACCCTATTTCTCCGTTCTTATTCTTATTGGTAGCTGAATCGCTGAACTTAATATTTGATAGAGCTGCTTCAATTGTGTGGTTTGAAGGATTTGAAATTATACCTGGTGGCACAAAAGTTACACATCTTCAGTTTGCTGGTGACACTCTTGTGTTCATCCAAAATGATAACCACAGCATTTCCCATCTGCGCAATATTTTAATCTAGTTTGAGATCATTTCTGGCCTTAAGGTCGACTTCCACAAAACTACAATCATGGCAGTTGGAGATGTTGAAAACATCAATTCTCTTGTTGAATATCCGGGGTGTAGAGTTCTGTCTTTGCCTATGACCTATCTTGGCCTGCCTTTGGGTGATTTCTACGGGTCCAATCGAAATGGAACAAATTCGTTGAAATATTTGAATCGTTTCTTGGGACTTGTATAGGTAAGAACCTGTCCATAGGAGGTAAGCTCACCTTAGTCATCACTGTTTTAACAACATTACCTATATATTACTTATCCATATTTGAAGCTCCAATAAACATCATTCGCAAGTTAGAGAGAATTATATGTAATTTTCTTTGGGATGGAGGTCCAGATGACAAGAAATACCATCTTGTGGATAAGGAAATTTTGATGAAACTGAAACTTCTAGGGGGTCTTGGCATCAAAGATTTGCATAATATAAATGTCGCATTACTCAGGAAGTGGTTGTGGAAGATAGGCTCCAACAACAATACTTTTTGGAGGCAGCTCATCACCGAAAAGTATGGCCTGGCACAGTCAGACTGGCACACCAAGTCATCTAAGAAACCTTATGGTTGTAGCATATGGAAAGGCATAAACAAGTATATTGAACTCTTTAAGTCCAATTGTGTCTTTAGGCTAGGCGATGGAACTAGGATCAATTTTTGGTTTGACATTTGGGTGGGAGATCGGCCATTATTTCAGCGTTTTCCTGCAGTTTATAGTGTTTGTTCTACGAAAAATTACACCATCAGTCAAATGTATAATGTCAACGTTGAGATATGGGAACTAGGCATCACGAGGAGAGTCCATGAAAATATAATTTCGGAAATAGTGACCGGTTGTCAGCTGACACAAATATAAATTACACTTTCTTACTACTCAAAATATATAATGAAGCAAGGGAAAGAAAGGATCGTTCCCACAGAGAGGTCTTGGTTGTCAAATTGTTTCGGTATCTTATAAGTAACACGGGGGATTTTCTGATTGCGTAAATAAAAATAAACAAAAAGCAAAACAATAAAAAGTAAACACGCAAATCAGGGATAAGAAAGTATTGGTCATGGATTTCGTCTTCATTCACAAACATGTTTTCAACACAATAACTAGAATTGATATTTTAATCTCAACTTTTATCAAAGGCCCTAGAATACCTTGATCGCAAGAATATCCCGCAAATCTCCTCATGTCATCAACAAACACATTAAAAGATGCGAATATGAATTCTACCTAAAGGAACAACCTAACGTGTAAAAGCACTAATCAAGTTTAATTCCTTAGATGCGTTAGGTTCTATGAAATCAGGCCAATCAAAGCAATCGAACGTGTAAAAGCACTAATCCGGTTTAACAAAGGTTATGGTTCACATAAGATCATAAGAATATATCACTACAAACTATAATCATATTTATACTACTTGCAATCCGGAATTATCACTTTTTCGTATAACAACCCTAATCTAGCAAGAGAGATGAAAACAAACTCAATCGATTCGCGACTCGACTAAACAAGCATTCAAATCATGTAACAATATTGATGGTGAATCATAAACGATAATATGAGAGAAAACTAATTTATTGCACAAAAATTCATGTTTGGAAATCCAACTAATTCATAACCAAAAATAAAACTCTAGCTCATATTCATGGAGTTCATAACAAGAAGAAAGAGAAGTTTCATGTTTCTAAACCCTAGAAAACAAAGTAGAGGTAAAAAATTAAAGATATAGATAAAAGTCCTCTCTTTTTATGTTTCTCAATTTCCATAAAGGATACTCCTTCAAATATTAGGTCTTCTCAAAACCCATCTCCAGGTGGTCCACCAAGCCCATGTGTGAGAAATACCCATGTGAAATTATGTCCAAAAATCGTCGCCGGAAAACTGGGATTATGGCCGGAAATTGGCCGGAAAGGTCGCCGGAAAGTAGCTCAGGTGACCGGCAAAGTCAATCCGGTCACCGGTCAACGGGTCAAAACGGTCGAGGTCACTGAGTCAACTCGGTCTGGTCAACGGGAACTAGTCAGCTAAACTACTTGGCTGAATAAGCTGAGTGGCATTGGCAGGCCATTGCACAGGCCTAATCTGTGATGCACTATAATTGTGCTTCATTCCTGCCTTTCAGTTTTGCACTTTTGCGACCAATCTACCTTGTCTGCTGTATCAAACAAACAGCATTCTCATTGTCTGTCACTTCATTTGCAGCAACTCTAAAAACATAAATACCGCCAAGCAGCTGTTGCGAATACCAACCCTGTAACACTTGTTTCCGCAACTCAGCCAACACCAGACAACTCCACTGTCACCTTCTTCCTTGGCAGCAGCCTTCATCTCAATTGCATCTTTACCTGCCTAAACATGCATCTACATCAAGCACTTCAGTCCCTATTCTCTCCCTGTCTCAACAAACACCACAATTCAATTCAGTCGCAATCATAACCACAGCCCAGACCTGGTGTGATCCACTACCCCTGCAATCACGATACTAGTGCCACCAATGCTGTCACAGCCACACAACCAATTCCTTCAGCTCTGGCCATTGCAAATCAAGCGATCGCACAAAATCAAAGCATCACTTCCATTCGCTCAAGCGTTAAGCACCAGCATCAAGACCATGACCTGCACTAGCAATGGCCTGCAACTTCAATCTCTCCCTGTAACTCATGTTAATTCAACACCATTGTCACTTCAGGCCTGCTCCATCATTCCATTCTGCAGCTTCAAATCTCACCTCACTCAAACTCCCTGCCATCATTCATTCATTCTGCAATACTGTAAACACACAACCATCACCAACAGCTTCACTAGTACCATCTGAGTCTGCCTGCAATTCTGCCATCTCCAGCTACAACACAGCATCCATTCTGCAGCTCCCTGCAATTCTGACCAGCCAACTGCAACTCAGCCACCACTTGCACTGCAATATAACCATTCCCTGTACAAACATTTCCTCCATCATTGGTTCTCACAGCAACACAAAATCAATTCCTTTACCATAGACCACAGCATAACCCATCCTTCTTCATTGCTCATTCTTTGTAATCTCAGTCACAGCTCAGCTCATACAGCTCCTTCCCTGTACTCAGCTGCAAGCACCCATTTCCAATAGCAGCAACCCATTAAATCTTCACCACCAGCACCAACATCAATTGCAGCTCATACCCACACAACCAATTCATCTCCATTGCATTCCCCTGAGCAGCTCCTGAGTTCAAACCCTAACATACATCTAATACCCTTCTTCTCCAGGTACCATTGCAGCATCAACACTCAGCTCCAGTCCACACAACCTTCTACAATTCAGTTTAAGCATCAACTCACATTCCTCTTCCATACTTCGATTTCAGTCAAACTCGTTCATAAATTCATCACAACAACCACAAAATCCATCATCTCCTTTCAATTACCAATGAAAATCAACCCAAACTCAAATCTGAGTTTAACTCATTTGTTCACAGCTTCAATCGATCTCAAATCCTCAACAGCTACCACCAACCCATCATTTCTTCTTTCTGTAAGAATTCCAACAGAGCGTCTTCCATTAACTTCATAAATTCGAAGCCATCTTGACTCATCATCTCTCAATCTCATCTTCCCTGTAAATTCATCTTCAAACATCACAAACCCTAATTTCCATTAATTCTAACACCACCAGAGACCGTCACCATCTCCTTAACTTCACAGATTCATATGAACAACCACCAATTCCTACCTTGTCACTCGATTCGATCAATTTCTCGGTCAGCAACAACTCTCAAGTTTACTTCTCTCTCTCGGTTCCATTTCAGGTGCAACTAGTGATCGAGAAAATGAAGAACGAGAGAATAAACTCTCGGTTTTAGGATTAGGTGGTTCGGGGTTGGATGGCACACCCCACTGATGCATACGACCCACTTATTGATAGCCTATTATCCTCAGCTGGTATGTGTCTAGTACTCCTCCAATAGAGTTGCCCCTTAACCTTGACTGGGCTCCAAATAGTGTTCGCCCATAAAAAGACAATTTTGCCCTTTTTCTCAAATTGGGTGATTTCTTCTTCTTTTCCTCTGTGCGACTCCATAATAGCTATAATACTCAAAACAAGCGTAAAATACATAATTTACAAGAAAAGTAGCAAAGAAAGCATAAATACTAAATATAAAATTAGGTGTTTTAGACACCTATCAAATAACAACCTTGCTGCACGTTCTCAAGACCAATGAAGTTACTCCGTCAAGCTCCGCAGATGTTAGACTATGGAAAGATGGTCATCAAGCTGGCGAGTTCACTGTCAAGAAGTGTTATCAGTGGCTGGTTACAAGAAACATGGTTGAAGAGGATCAAACTGACTGCGTTCACCCAAAGAGAATATGGTCCAAATTATGGCTGGCTAAAGTCAGTTTCTTTCTTTGGTTTGCGGCGAAAAATAAAGTGCTAACTCAAGACAAATTAATCAAAAGAAGGTGGAGACACTGGGCAAACCATTGCTACCTATGCATCAACTGCTATCCATGGGCAAACCATGGATGAAGAAACCTCACGACATTTACTCCTCCACTGCTCGACTGCTATCTACATATGGAATTTTTTCAAGGTTGAATTTCATTTGAACTGGGTACTTCTCAATTCACACGGCTCTTAGTACTTGCCATGTCCCTTGATTAATTCGAGAAAGTCACTTGTCATCAAGGCCCTTCCAGCTGCTATTTTATGGAATCTTTGGAAGGAGCGAAATCGAAGAGCCTTCAAAAACAAGTTTTCCACAATAGTCAAGATCATCCAATCTATCAAGCATACCATTGCATACTGGCTATATCTTCAGACTGAGTTTCTGAATATTCCTCTTAAGCAGTTCATGATCAATTGGAAGACGGTTGTTTTCGAACCACCATGAGAGATTCAGCTGGTATATGTATTTATGTGTTTACTATAGTGTAGAGTTTTTCTTTTCGGTTTCTATTTCCCTGGCTATTTGCTTGTTTATTTCTCTTCAGGTGGATATCTTGTGCTACCTTGGTCGGTGACTAGTTTCTTGTATTTGTATTATTTGTTGGCTTTAGTCTCAATAAAACTACTTACTTACCGATTAAAAAAAAAATGAGCAGTTTAAAATTTGAAGGAGATTGAGATGTTGAAGTAAACTAACAAAAATGTCATCAGTTTCGTTACATTTTGCAAACTAGAACTAAGTAAGAAAATGGAAATATTGCTTTCAAAATATGACAGATGTGAAATAAATGGTCTACCATAGGGAATAAAAACAGTTACGGGAGGTTTAGCATGGTGAGGAGTGCTCTCGCGCTAATCAAGTTTACCAATGGTCACATGTACGTGATTTTTCTGCTTTTAATTGTATGAAGTTGCGGAAGGCTTGATTTTGTCTTGATTCATGACACATTCATTGAGAAATCTTATGCTCCCATGATAATCAAGATATGTATGATGTAGAACAAGAACAAGATGATAGAAGAAGAAGAAGTTTATTACTCAATAGAAACCAATAATTACAAAAGAGAGTTTTGGACATATTTATTACACATATTAAAGATGTCTGAATAAGACACAAACTCAGACAGTGACTCAAATGCTGACTGAATTAAACTGAGTCAAGTCAAAGTTATTTGACTTGACTGACTATCCTATTAGCCCCCCTCAAACTGATAGAGAGTAGCTCTAAAAAGTTTGAACAAACAAAAAAAAACTATGAAGCAGAACAACATCAATCAAAATGTCTAGTATGATAAGGACCAGTACTAAGGCAAGAAAGTGAAGTAGAAGCAACAACAACAGTAAACTCATCAACACCAGAAGTAGTTGTTGTTGTTGCTGCAGAAGAAGAATCTTCATGTGCATATGATAAATTATTTCCCAACAGCTGATGCAGTAAAGAAGAAAATACTGGTGCACAAAGTCCTTTAGTAAAAAGATCTGCTAATTGATTTAATGAGGCAATATGTTGAACTGATAGAAAACCACTTAAAACCAACTCTCTGACAACATGATAGTGAATTTTTATGTGTTTTTCCCTGGAATGAGAAACAGGATTTTATGTTAAATATATTGCACTTGTATTATCACAATAGAGAGTAATATGATGTACCAAAGAAATATGAAGCTCAGACAACACAGAAGAAAGCCACTCCAACTCTGTAGTAGCTACAGATAAACACTTATACTCTGCCTCAGTTGTAGATCAAGAAACTGTAGGTTGCTTTTTACTAGACCAAGAAACCAAAGAAGACCCAAAGAAAATTGCAAAACCACAAGTAGACATAGATGTTTCTGGACAATTTCCCCAATCTGAATCAGTGTATGTTGTCAAAGAATTGATATCTCCTTTTCTCATTGTGATTCCAACATCAATTGAACCCTTTAAGTATCTTAAAATTATCTTAACCAATAACATATGAACATCAGTGGGAGCATGCATATACTGACTGGCATAGTTAACTCCAAAACATAAATCTGGTCTTGTCATACACAAATATTTAAGCATACCAACTATGGTTCTATACTCAGAAGGATTTGTTAACAATGTACCATTAGAAATTGAAACTGTTGGCCCTTTAGCTACAGGTGTACTACATGGATTACATTCCAACATCTTTGCTTTATCCAATAATTCCAAAGCATATTTCTTCTGTGTTAACAAAATACCATCAACATTCCTAGTTGCTTTTATACCCAAGAAAAAAATGCAAATTCCCCAAATCTTTCATTTCAAAAACAGCACTTAGATATGTAATCAAATGATCAATCAAACTTTCTGATGAAACCGTGAGAATAATGTCATCAACATAAAGTAGCAAAACCCTCATTTCAGAACCATTAACATACACAAACATAGAAAAATCTGAAACTGTCCTCACAAAATCGTAAGCAAGTAAAGAAGAACTAAATTTCTCAAACCACGCCCTTGGTGCCTGTTTTAAACCATAGAGACTCTTTTTCAATTTTCAAAATCTATGAGGAAACTCAGTACTTTCAAAACCACGTGGCTGCTTCATATAAACATCTTCAACAAGATCACCATGCAACAGTACATTTGAAACATCCAATTTTTTTATTTTCCACCCCTTAGTGACAACTAAAGTTAAAACTACTCTAACTGTTGTTGCTTTTACAACAGGACTAAATGTTTCACCATAGTCAATTCCATCTTGTTGATTATATCCTAAGGCAACCAATCTTGACTTGAGTCTGTCTATAGTGCCATCTGGCTTCAACTTTACTCTATACACCCACTTACATCCCAATATGTTCATATGAGGTTCAGGGTCAACCAAATCCCATGTTCCATTTATAAGTAATGCATCATTTTCATCTCTCATTGATACTTGCCAGTCAGGAATCTAAATGGCAGCTTAAAAAGATTTTGGTTCTTTAGGAGTAGAAAGTAAAGAAGTAAAAGCAGAAGAAATAGGATGTTTAACAGAATGATGTAAAACATGATCAGGAAAAGCTTTTTGTTTTATGATACCAGATTGAGACCTTGTGACAACACTAGATGAAGGTGCAGAAGATAAAACAGAAGGAAGTTCATTAATGATAGAATACTCATCATGAGAAGAAGAAAAATAGAACTCTGTTTCTGAGAAAATGACATGTCTGGAAATATAAGTTCTTTTGGAAACATGATTTTAACATTTGTAACCTTTATGTAAATTGCTATAACGTATAAAGACACATTTCACAGATTTAGGTGACAACTTGTCAGTTCTTGACTGTCCAAGAAAAGGATATCATATACAACCAAAAACTCTCAACAAGGAATAATCTGGAAGAGTATATATAAAACTTGAAAAGGAGATTTATGGCCAAGAATAGGAGTTGGAGTTCTATTGATAAGAAAAGTAGCAGCTAAAAAGGCATCATACCAAAATTCTTTGGGACAAGAAGCATTAAAAAGAAGTGTATTACCCATTTCAGTAATGTGTCTATGCTTCCTTTCAGCAAGACCATTTTTTTTGTGGGGTTTGAGGGAAAGAAATTCTTAACTGAATACCAGATGAATCAATAAAAGATTTAAAATGACCTTTGACTAATTCATTTGCACCATCAGTTTGAAAAGCAACAATTTTGGTATGAAACATATTTTCAGTAAGATTTTTGAAATGTTTAAAACATTGTAAAGCTTCAGTTTTTGCTTGCATTGGATAAATCCAATGAAACCTACTAAAATCATCAATAAACAAGATGTAATATTTATATCCTACTAGTGAGGTAACAGGAGCAGGACCCCACTCATCACAATGGATTAAAGCAAGTGGAGAAGAAGCATGAGAAGAAGAAGTAGTAAAAGGTAATCTTTTACTTTTAGCAAGCTGACAAGGATGACAAATAGAATTGGAAGTAGAGGAGTTTAAAATGATATTCTTATTGGTATGAAGTTGTTGAACTACTTTTAAAGAAGGATGGCCTAACCTACTATGCCATAAATCAGATGATGCAACAAGAGATGAAAATGCATATTGCAATTTAGGTGTAGAAATGGGATAGATTGTTGACCATTCTTCCCTTAGCTAATAAAGCATGACCATTTAGACTCCTTATCTCATAACCAAATGGATCAAAAGTTATATAACAAGCATTATCTCTTGTAAATCTAGCTACTGAAAGCAAGTTATGTCTCATAGAAGGCACATGTAACACTTTATTCAACACAAAACTAGTTGCAGGAGTATGAATATTTGAAGTACCAGAAAGAGAAATGGATAAAGTCTTACCATTACCAATCATAACATCCTCCTTTCCTTTGTAAGTAGATGTATTTTGAAGAACTGTTCGTCACCAGTCATATGAGCTGAAGCTGCACTATTTGATATCCATACTGTACTTTAAGAAGGATCATCATTGATAGATGAGTTAATAACATTCACACCAGTAGAAGCTTGTTGAGTACTAGAAGGAAAAATTATTGTATGCTGATATGGGACATCAGTAGCAAAGTGAGCTTGTGAATTTCCATTTGAACTTGAACTTCTAGTTGTAAGTGGATGATAACGAAAGAAACATCTAGGAGAAGCATGACCACTCTTCTTACAGATTTGACAAAATACTTTTGAATAGTCTACATAAGGAGATCTTCTGTCACTACTAGCATTTGAAGTTGAACCATTGTTGAATGATGTATCTGAATTCCCAGAAGTAGAACCATATTGATATTGATTGTTCTAATTAGACCCACCATTTCCACCATAACCATTTATTGCATATAATGCTGCTGAATTTTGATCATCAAAAACACTTGCATTAACCTGATGTCTCTTAGCAAGAAATTGTTCATGAGAGAGTAACTTAGCCTTAACTTCTCCAAAAGTATAAGGTTTCTCCCTATTTTGTGAAGAAATAACAAAAATATCATAATCTCTACCAAGTCCATTCATCACAAACATCATTAGATCCTCATCACTAACTTTCTCACCAATTGCAGCTAAAGAATCTGCTATAGACTTGATCTTTTGTAGATATTGAACAATAGTCATATTCCCCTTTTTAATTCCATTTAACTGAGTTCTTAACATACTTTTCCTAGCAAGAAATTGAGTTTTAAAGCTATGTTCAAGAAACTCTCATATCTCTCTTGAAGTAGATAAACCAAGAACATCACCACTAATCGTCGTAGTGAAAGTAGCTTTTAAACAAGTAGACAAAAATCTATCTAACTTCCTCCAAGAAAGCCATTCAGGATTAGTTGTTTCAACACCATCTACCATAACCTTCTGTGGAGGATCAACTATTTCTCCATAAACATAACCATACAGATCACACGAAAATAAAACCCCCTCAAATTGGTCTCTCCAAAGCAAGAAATTTGTAGAATCTAGTTTCATAGAAACAAAATTGGAGATAATTGTAAAAGGTAGAGCATTAGAATTACCAGCGGAAGACATTGCAACTGCAGTTGATTGAGATTGAAGATTTTCCAGATTTGAATCAATAAAATTGTCACTATTGTTGTTATTGTGAAAATTGTTGTTGTTGTTGTTTTGATAAGTTGATCTTCGAGTTGTTACCATAAAATCTTGCAAGAACCCTAAAAAAATTTGAATCTGGGAAAAAAAAATTGTTGAATTGATATTAACCTGACTTTTTGTAGCTAAAATTTTTTGATAAAATTGTTGAGCTTTGTTAAATTTTGGTGAATCAGAATCGAACCTAATCTGATACCATGAGAAATCTAATGCTCTCATGATAATCAAGATATGTATGATGTAGAACAAGAACAAGATAATAGAAGAAGAAGAAGTTTATTACTCAATAGAAACCAATAATTACAAAAGAGAGTTTTGGACATATTTATTACACATATTAAAGATGTCCTGAATCGGACACAAAACTCGAGAATGACTCAAATGCTTTGATCAATTAAAACCGAGTCAAGTCAAAGTTATTTGACTTGACTGACTATCCTATTATTCATGTCCAATAAGCTAAGCGGCCTACTTCAATTGTATTTGAAGCACATATACATAATGTACATTTTAAGCATGGGTGCATGATTTATTCGATTGACGATTGTTTTTTTAAAAGTATCTGAAATTGGAAATACTCGAAAAAACGTTGAGTTAGTTAAACTTGTGAAATTTGGTTAGAAACTCGTGTACATTGTACGTCAGCACATAACTAATTTTTTTTTAATACGTATCTTCAAAAATAAGTAAAAATCTATATTATGTTTTGCCTCTAAATTCAGTTGTTTTGATGCTTAAGTGTAATTTGGTTAGATGTGTAATTTTTTTTGAGATCCTTGGTGACTAATCTCGACACATTTTTACATGGATGGCAGCAGTTTATGAATGCGAGAAGTATATGGACGGAATATATAGGGGACCATGCCGAGAACATTGCCGAGTAGTTCAAGAGGACTTCCAGACGAATCAATTACCAAATGACACAACCAATTTGCCAAACCCAACCGACACGACTCGTCTCTACTGGCTTATGGACACTGAATCTTTACCGATTTTATATATCAGGAGTGACCATTCTTAGTATTACCTAAGAAAAGGTGAGTTTGTATCCTAACATGAGCTAGTCTGACGTAGTAAAGATGATAGTAAAAAACTCAAATAGAAATGTGAGTTAGTTCGAGTTCTAATCTTATAGAGAGTCCTAAAAGCGGAACTAAATGTTTTTGTTCATTAGTACATGTTATTGGCTTTTGGTAACATCGGACAGTTCGACGATTTTCATGAAAAACTCAGTCGACAAATGTCACAATAGTCTTTTGTTTGGCAAAATTATGTACTCATGAGTCATGCAAGCTGATCTGCCCCCCTTCATTTTTGTATCATGACAAGTCTATATAAATAAATAATTGAGAGTATTTGAAACTTGAGACAAGAGTTGATAAGAAAACGGAACGAACATGTTGAGATATTGGAGTAAACTATTAAAAAGTGGTCAAAGTTTTAATGCTAAGTATACCTGAATAAACTGATGAGATAAATTAAGAAACCACATTATAGATTGGGCAATTAAATCCTTTCTGCTTTTTAAAGGATTTAATCATTTAAATTTCAGTATACAAATTTGTCCGGAATGTAATTTTATTTCAGAATGTAACAAACAAATGTTCTTGATCCCAATAACTTGAATTCGAGAATTGTGCCTTGTGTTGTTTATCAAAAAATTTATGCGAGCTAGGTATCAAAAATAATTTGCTACAAGAATTTTAAGCGCATCATACATATACGATTGTCTAATTTCACATGTTGTGTAAGCCATAAATTAGCATTGTCGGACAAATTAGATTTTCAGGAAAAATAACTGATGTGCAAATAAATGAGGTTATAGCCAATAAACAAGTTTTTCTAAAATGAAATGAAAAAATAATTCTTGATAAACTTTACTTTCAGTTTGACTTCAATAAAATAGGTAGGAATCACAAGCTTTAAACAACCATGTCAATCCGTTCTAATCCAGTACCAGTTCCGCTATAATGTAAATACAACATGTTTTTTAGTATATATTATCGAAGATTATCAACTTCCAATAAACAGCTAGCTACTGTTAGTTGATGAATTTCATGAAGAAGGTGTCGTTCATTTCTGTTTTATGATAAATTCATGTAAATAGTATATGTGTGAATTGTATATCAAAGTTGAGACATTGGAGTAATAAACTACCAGAAGAGAATATGGGTTGGGTTGGGTTGTGCCTGAAAAATAAACGTCTTTGTCTTACGTCTTTGTCTTTGTCTTGGGCACATTTATTTTATATTTTCCAATATAAATGTTTTCCAAATATTTAGGTATTATATGTATTATTATGAAAATAAGTCAACAAAACGATGATAAAATGTCAATATTAGCTAGAATAAAGGCTTTTTATTGAAATGTACACAAAATGTGATGTATTGTGCCATGTTTTGTAGTATTTTATACATATTATGACGTGTTTTCTTAACGTGATGTGCTGTGCCATGCCACGTGCTAATCCGTGTCGCGTGCTGTGCTAGGCTACTGTGCCAATTAGTCAAACCCAGCACATCCCATTTAACTAACGTGTTGTGCCGTGCTGGGCTAAGTCACGTGTTGTGCTGGGATGTGCTCGTGCTGGCACATCCAAATTTACACCTTACAATGACTTCCATTCCGATTCAAAGCAATAACGCGGAATATCTGACAACTTGAATTCGGATAAAACTTTAACAACAAAAAAAAAAATGCTAGCCACTACTAATGGAAATTTTGAAAACTATCTGACCCTGGCTTGATTAAAATGTACAAGGGAGGCTGGGGAAATTTCCATTAATGTCATGTGTCCCCAGCTTCTCAACAGGTCCAACTGATCTTCGGGTACGGTATAGGGATAGTCAGGGACGGAGGGATGTAGAGACAAATGGGTCCGCCGACCCCACTTGTTTTTGAAATCCCAATATAGGCTTATAATTTTTATAATTTACATGTCTTGTGGGGGCAAATATGCTTGATAAAATTGAAATTTTATTTTTAATGGGGTCAAAATTATAGTATTCATGTAAAATTAATACAAATGCATCAGATGTATGATGTAAAAACAAAAAAACGATCTAAATTACAATATCTAATTTAAATCCAAATTTTTTATGATTTGATTTTCACTTAGCTAATATTAAAAAGTCAATAAAATGTCCAAAAAAAAATCGGGCGACCTTTGGCCGCGTACCAGCTAGTATATACAACCTTTTACCATATGAATTTGGCCCCACTTGAAAAAAAGTCTAGCTCCGTCACTGGGGATAGTCGACTGACTAATCCGCGCACAAATTTGCAAATTGGAGGCTTAGTAGAAATTGGAAATTGCAATTGGTCTCCCCAACTAGTTATAATGAATGTCGCTAGGTCTTGTTATCTCGTGTACCCAAAATAAATATGAGTATTCTTTTCAAATTAAAAAAACTAAAAAGAAAAAATAGTCATAATCATTATTGAAAGGTGCCACGAAGGGCTATTTATTATGAAAGCAAATCAAATCGACATTTACAAAGAACGTGCTGGGAGCTAAGCAAAAATTTGGGCTCCTACACCTTTCTGAATAGTAATACATATTCTATGAAAAAGAGATCCTCCAACTTTGTAGTTCGCGTCTTGGCTAGCAAGGCAGTTCTTCAATCTTCTCAAAAGTACGCACGCATCGTCCCCTAATTCACAAAGGGTTGAAAAGGCTAAAACAACGAACTCATATCCATGTGTTGTGCACATGTCTTGATACTTGTTGCGCTTGCGAGTGACAGCGACAAAAATAGCATGTCCAGATATGAATGCGGTGGTGCTAGTGCTGGTGAAGGGTGAGGCACCTGTAACATCAAAGCAGACATCCCGACCATTTTCCCAATTGTAGATGAGCAAGTCTGCACAACGTACAACGTGCACATTATTAGATAATCATTATTATTATTTTTTTATTTTTTTTAGTATTTTTTTTGGATAAGATAAGTATACCATAATGAGTTAGGCATGTGCCCCAAAAAAAAAAATAGAAAGAAAAAAGTTTCCCAGGAAAACCCAATCTCAATATCTCGGAGATATGAGAGTATAATTTTATGCACAACGTTCTGGTGTACGAAGATCCGTGATCTTGAGGTTCAGGACTATCAACATAGAGCACACAAGAACTATATGTAGATGTTAATTCCTTTATGTTGCCGCATATCCAGAGGGTTCAATAGACCATGAACATCACACACGTTAAATCAAAAAGTTAATACGAATATATCTGGCTTCTCTTTGGGTCCGCGGACTTCTATGTCAACCCTCGTTTCTTAGTTGGTGCGTCAAACCGTGTTCTCCGAGAGCCGCATTAAATGCGGGTGGTTGAAACGGTCCCAGTCCCGCACCAGTGGTGTCGATCCTCTTGTCACGTCCGTGTCGAGTTAGACTACCTCGACCGTTGATCATACCTTGCCTCGTGATGGGTTAAAGCCATCCCTTGGTGCTACGCGGGACTACCTATCTCGGGTGCTCCTTCGCTTCGACCGTTGGTTTTGACGGATGGCACGTAGTCGAGTGCCAAGGATGCCCCCTATGTGTCATCCGTGAGTGATGTCATCCACGTGGACCCAGTTAGCGCACGTGGCAAAGGAGATAAATTAGTATACTTACAATTTGCCCCTCTTCTTGCGGTAGGCGTTTGGCTTTTGTTGGAAGAAGAACCGTGTGGTGCGTTTTTATCTCCCTCATAACTTCTCCTAAAAGGTGCTACTGCATTTATTGTGCACGTTTCCCACGTCCGCCTCTAACCGCCCTTTGGGTAGTGGACGGTTCCTTGGTTCTATATAAAGAGGAGTGAGAGAATGTGACTTTAATTCACATTCTGTTTTATTCTTTGTTCTTGTCTTCATCTTCTTAACTTCTTAAGACGCCATCGCTTCTTCTATTCTTGCTGCTTTGCTGCTGCTATTTTATCTTTATGGTTATCGTGGACTCTTCTTCTTTGTGTTGTTACTTGTTGCTTGATTCTTCGTGATTCGGGTATGACCTTCTATTCCGTTTAATCTCCTTGCTTAAGCTTGTCAAGTTTCGATCTTGGTAGTGATTTGATGATGAGTTTTAAATTTTAATGTATCACGGGTATTGAGAGTCGACACTCTTTGAGTTGGGTGCTCCATTGGTCATGTTTAGATTTTATTTCTTCTCTTGAGTTCGAATAATGATGCGAGTTTAGGTAAGCAAGTAGATGAACCGGTTAGATGCAATTTAGGGTTTTCTTCTTTTGTACTACTTGTTCTTGAGATTTTCTCGATTTTGATCTTCTCTCGCCTCGATTTGAGTTCTGTTCGTGTTTGTGCCCGTGAGCATGTCGACCATCCCGCGGATCCCTTATCAGACTCCTCCGTCAAGTCCTCATCGATCTCCCCGGGATGATCCTAATGTAAGGGGTGGAGCTTCGCCCCGCCTACTCGGGGGTAACCTTCGGGATGGGCCGAACCTCCTCATCCTCCCGGTCGAGAGATCTTCACTTAGAAGGGTGATCCTCCGCGGGGATCGAGATATGCCGACTCGTTCTAGAGGTGGGTCTCTAAAACAGCCGAATCCTCGCAATGAACCTTTGGACGTGCGGCCCCTCACTTTCGGCCTCCAACGCGGACTAACCCATCCGTGCCTGGTTCCAAGTAAGTCGACTAAAACCCTTACTTCGAAGAGAAAGGCTACGGAGATTGACTCTTCGGAGACTTAGTTCCTTCTAAGAGGAAGGCTGAGGGTTACTGCGGAGGATCTTTGCGGAAAAAGGTTTCGAGGATGACTCGCCGTTACTTTCCGTCCTTTATCTCTGGGTAATAAAAGTTTACTTTTCGCCACATTGATCTCGAGGCCTTCAAGGTGAAGCATGGTCTTGACATTTTCGGGTTCGTTTCTATGCCGCCGATAAAGACATAACTTATGAGATGGTTACCAATTATAAGTACGATGCCTTTCATTTGCCGACAACCGTGGGTGCTTTCGAGGCTGGTTTGATGTTACCCTTGTATAAAGCCGGTGATGATTTCTACTATCGGGTTAAATCTGTCTAGCCGCGATACTGCCAAGAAAAGTCATAATCGCGGGGTGCAACAGTTGACAGGAAACTATCTTCGCCATCTTCGCGAATGCTACCTTCGTAGCAAGGGGAAAACGATGATGACTTGCTATGCCCCTAGATTAGAAAAGGAGAAAGGTTGGTATACTCCACGAGAATTTGAGCAGATCCTTTGGAGATTATGTTACTTGAGGAATACTCGTAAGCCGTGGTCCGTGAGTCTCCTGGAACATTACTTACATTAAGGGGAAGTTCGCCTTTTGAGCGAGGTAAGTGATTCCAAGATGGCGAGGATTCCTGGTGCCGAAGGTCTTCCTATTCTGTTTGAGGAGAGAATCAAGCGTGATCATGACTACGAGTGGTCTGCTTGCTGTTCTTGAAGTTGTTGGCCCGTGGGCCTATGGTTGGAGTCCACTGGTCCCCGTGGTTGGCAATAGCTTGTTGACGGTCTTCCTGTGACTTCTCCAGCTCGTTACGCGCATTCTTGCCCACAGCGGATGAGTTTTGCTGGTATGGATTTTGTTTATAGCCGTGATGTTGATGATGCGAAAGATGAAGATGTTCTGATGCTACTATTCCTCCGCGGAATACAAATGTTGTTAAGGTGCGTTGTTTGTTTTCTTCGTATGTATGCCCCTACGTTTTCTTAAATAATGGTAATTATGCCAAGGAAAGGTGATGCCAACGGTGCTTTTATCATTATGTGTTGTAGGTGTGTAGAGGTAAGAAGATTAATCCCAAGCAATCATCGAATTCTCCTACCGAGGGTTCCTCTCATTTCGAGGATGTAAATAGTCCCGTGTGTGGTGATGAGGACTCTTCGGTGAGACTTCTCCGAAGAAGATGACGGTGATCGGGCGGTTGACGGTGGAGGTGATGATCCCGCCATGGTGGTCGGGGTGATCCGTCTGTTGGTGATGGTCAGGTGACCCGACCATTGGTGGTGGTCAAGGTGATTCGGCCGGTGGTGGTGGTCAAGGCGACCCGACCATTGGGGGTGGTCAGTGATTCGGCCACCTGGTAGTGGTCAAGGTGACCGACCTACTAAAAGGTGATCGGATGTTGGTGGTATTGGTGGTGGTAACTTGTCTATTGGTGGTGGTGGAAATCATGCCGGGGGGGCTGCTCAGTCCAGTGTGAATGTTATAGATAAAGGTAAGGGACTTGTTCTTAGTAGTGGTGACAAGGATGGGGGTGGTTGTTATGAGTTCTCGTTTGGTAAGGTTTTGTCTGGGGAACAGTCATTTGACATGTCCACGGTTATGGGGCTTGTTTCGGACTTCACCCTTCTTCCCGGCGGGCGATGATTGGGTGTTCTCGAGGGATAGGCTGCGTTGGTGACCCATCTCGGCAGGTCTGATCTTGGGGCTTTGGTAGTGCCCTCCGGGTTTCTTTGGTACCTCCTCAGCACTGTTGGTGGGGCCTTGGTGCAAGGTAATGTTGGTGCTGCTCATGGTGGGAATACCTCGGACTCCCCCTTGGATGATTTCTCGCAATCCTTAGCTGTGGATGGCGACGATCTTTGTTTTTGGCGTGGGCTGCGAAAGAAAAACTTGTTGGTAGTTCCTCGTCCTGCCCCCGTGATTGAAGGAGAGAAAAGAGTTCGGATGCTTTTACTCGGAGGTCCATGGAGTTAACCCACGAGGAGGCGGTAGATCGAGGATGGGGTAAAAATCTCGTAGCCAGCGGTCTTGACCTTGTAGTGGATCCTCCCCCTGCCGTTCTTGACATGATGGCTATTGTGCGATGGGTATCAATACGGTTACCCCCGGCGGCGGTTATTGGAGGTTTGTCTGTTCTTTTTATCCACGACTTCTTTCGAATGTGATGTGAGCTAACTTCCCTCATTTTGCTTGTGATGAGAAGTGAGTATTGTAACCACCAACTTTACCGGCTCTTTAGGGCCAAATCTGCGAAGTTAGAGGGAAGCTTCGACATTGCCGTACGCTCAGGTGTCGAGGCTTCGGTATCCGCTAAGGATGAAGAAATAACTGAGCTAAAGAGTTTGCTCAAACGTAAGGAGCAGCAGGGCACGGAAGAGGCTCAGCTACGTTCTGAGTTGGCTCTGGTTAAGGCCAAAGTTAGGTAGGTTCCTCATCCATTTCGGTCTGCGCTCCCTCTTCTTTGGTAGTTTCACTTCTTATTTATTACGAGTTTTCTCTTTCTTCCCTCCTCCGTCTTATCTTCGCCCCGAATT
Source organism: Papaver armeniacum (assembly GCA_023531295.1). Lineage (NCBI taxonomy): Eukaryota > Viridiplantae > Streptophyta > Magnoliopsida > Ranunculales > Papaveraceae > Papaver > Papaver armeniacum. The sequence continues at coordinate 343,678 of JAJJWW010005402.1, read as the reverse complement.
GTTGTGGCTTCGGAGTGAGAGGACTCGTCAAAAGGGGCGCATTCTTTGAGTTGGTTGAAAAACTCAAGAGTGAGTACCGTTAAATGGAATGCCCGCGCGGATATTCATAACGCGATGGTCGAAATGGCGTAAGAAAAATATTGCTTGGTAGATTTGCAAAATCAAAATAACCATGACCGCCACTTGTTTAACGGGGCCCTTTTATGGACGCGGACAATCTTGAGCAAGCCAGCGGGCAGATTTCTTCCTTAGAATTTAGACTTAATGTTAAGGCGAGCGGCGAAGCGCGGTCTTCGCATCCCTCGGATGTGCGGACTTATATGCGGCGTTTAGCCAAAGAGAGAGACGATGCTAGGGCGGGGAAATGTAGTGCTCTTAGTAGTGCTGTCAATGTGGCTCGTCAGGTAGAACGTGAGAGAGACTTAGAGGTGACTATGTATCGTCTCAACAAGGGATTGGAATTGAAGAATGATGAGGTTAATCGACATCGTCATTCGGGCTCGATGTTCGAAATGACTTGAGCGCAAGTCGGTATGCTCATAATCTGCTGCGGGTAGATTATGATAAGTTATCAAATGAATATGATTATCTTTGCGAAGCGAGGGATTAAGCGGTTGATCATTGTGAAGGTATACGTCTTCGTCATCGAGTGTGCTTTGAATTGTATGTCATAACTCACCGTCTTCTTTTATTGTTCGCGAGCTCCAAGTACGACTTAAAGCCGCAGAGATGGAAAGTTTGCAAGCTCGAGGCTAAGGTAGTTCAACTGGAGGGTCAAGTTAGCTACCATCGCGGTCCCTCGTCTCGGGATGAAACGGCCAAGCTAATCGGAGGATAGACCAGCTTTGTACTTCCTTAAATCAGATGAGGAGCGTAGCCATAGGTCTAATGGCCCGCAAACAACTGGCCGAAGAGATTAATAAGATTCTTGGTGAGATTGAGCTGGACCTTAAGAAAAACCATGGGTTAACCAAGAATTATACTCGGCGTCCCGTACCCGCACTCCCATCAAGTTCTTCTGGGCCCTCCTCGGGTGGTAGCGTTCCTTCATCGCTGAAGGATAAACCTGCGAGATAATACTCCTGCTCGATGAACCGTAGTTAGTATGCTAGGGATTGATCTCGGTTGCTTATCCTTTGGTGTTTTTGTTATTTTACTCTTTGGGCTTGTAATCAAGCGCATGTATTAGATCAAACTTTGGTGTTTAAATCGATTTTGAATTTTGTTGAACTTATGTCCATCTTTAACTATAATGGAAAATTCCGTAGTTATCTTTTTGAATTTCTTTTTGAATTTCTTCTAACCTTGCATGTTTTTCAATGATTATCCTTAAATCTCCCTCGGTGGTTGGGGAGGTACCGTGGATTTCGACAAACAAATGGACTCATCCTATCAAGCCCCCATTTGTAATTAATACTCACCACGGGATCCACATGTCCAATGGCCTCATACTTTGTGCCATCTATCGTTGTATTCTCGAACGGACTCCTGTACTTAATTGCAAGTGAGAAAAGCTTGTCCATCCACAATGTTCACAACTTTGTTGTACATGTAGGTGGCCGGGAACTTTCGGTGGTGATCATACAATTAATGCATCCCGGCTTGAGGTTATCAAACCAAGATAGCGCGGATCCTTTTAGGCTTGAAGGGAAATATCTCGCATAGTATAGCCTCATCGTAATCCCACCTGGCCATTACCACATTTGTAATATCGTAGATGTCTTTGAGGGGTCCGCAGATCCGTCGTAACATTCAAAGGTCGGGGCCAGGACATTTTCTGCGGAATGGTAGCGAAGTAGCCAACCTGTCGTGCAAGGGGGTAGTGTTGGCTTCCTTCATAATCTGCTCTAGTCTTCCACCTCCTTGCCTGGTTTTGAGTTGATTGATCTCTGCTAGCATTTCCGCGCGGAGGTTTTCCATTGCCAAACAGTGCTCGTCTTGAATGGAAGATCGTGTCTTTCTTGTGGGTTGCGATGTTGTAGCTTCCTCAGTGTCGTAGTAGTCCGGAATTTAAATTCGGTAATCTGGTCGAGACCTTCCTCGTTATTCCGCGCATCTCTCCGGGGTATTGTTCTTCGGTTAGCCGTTGCGGGGGATATTTTTTCGAAGACCGTCCCTCGGTCCCTGTTCTGTATCGCTGAGTTAGCTTCGTCATGCTGATTCTCTCGTTCGGAGCTTCGGAGAATCTTCTCTCTTAGTTGCTGGTTTTCTTGAGCTAACAAGGCCACCGCATCCGCGTACGTTAGTTGATTCCTCTTTAGCTCCTCCAGGTTGCGCCAATATTTGTCTTTGTTTGGTTCGACGCTTGATTGGGGGTTCCTCCTGTGGTTGAGCTTGTCCCTCGGGCATCGTGGTATTGATTTCCCCCATGAATGGTATGCCCGGCTCGATTATTCCGTTGGATCCTACCTGTAGTTATGCCTTTGTTCATTGTCCGTGGCATCCCATAGGGAGGGTTACGGATTATTGATTCGGCTATAACCTCCGAGGGTCGGCGGCCTGGTTGCATTTGTCACTTTGGTAGCAATTACTTGGGAAACCCCTCGGTTGGTGCGGCGGCTCTTGCGGCCGCGGTTTTCTTTGCTTCATTGCGATGATGCCCGCGTTTAAGAGCAATGTGCTTTCACTCCCGGGCTGCGTATTGTCCGCGCTGTCGTCCTTCGCCCTTTTGTCTGGCTCCTTATTCTGCTGGTGTGGTCCTCGGAGCGTCTCTTGGAGTTATCTTTGTCTTTCCGGCATCTTTGTTCTTTTCCATTGCAATAATCTGCACGAGAGAAAGTGGGAGGTAATCAGAGACCCAAGAGTCCACGGGTTGGTCATTAGTTCAACTTTGTTTTTGTTAACTCGATTTCTAGTGGTAATGAGTGTACTTAGGTTGTTAGTTTGGCGATTAGTACGACAGACATAGACAGGTGCGGATTTGACCGGGATAAGGTCCATGGGTCAATATTTGCAATAAAGCCCAAATCTTTTGGTGGAAACTTTGTTTGAAATTCTAATTAAAACCTAGATGTATTGGTAGAAAACACAACGATCCCAGAACAGTGTCTGCTGGCTAAAAACCCGGATCTGTTTGTTTAAAAAGTCACATAATGCTCGAGATCATTGGTAGAAAACACAATAGACGAAGAAGTGTGCGAAAAACGAATCCATGAATAGATCTCGTTTGTTTAAATAAAAATATTTGAGGTTGAGGCTGTGAAGTCACAGGAAAAGATAAAATCTTTTTACCGGGACAAGGTCCCTGTTTCTAGCGCCAAATTGTGAACACGAGAATCGGGTTTCGCTTCCACATGATCACAAACAATCTATATAAAAGTTGAATACGTGCACTGTGGTATGAGGAGTATGGAACAAGCATAGGTAGACGATAATTCATAGATTCCAAACCCCTCTAGTTTGTCATGATCTCATTATCATCTCCGGGGATCCAGATAGATCTGGAATACGAATATATAAATGAAACTATCGGTGCAAAAAGGTAAAAGAGACAACGATGTACGTGGTTCGAGACTAAGGCCTACGTCCACGGGTCCGAGGAGATTCACTATAAAATAAATGGTTACGAGATGATCACAAGATCTTGTGATCATCGCCTATATGAGCTAAAACTCACTTACTTCTCTCTATCCTCTCTCTTTCCTCTTTTTCTTTCGATCCCTCTCCTCGCCGAGGGGATATACATATTTATAGTTAGAGTGGGTGGGTCCACCGACAATGAGTTCTTTGAGATCTTATCTTCTCGTACTGCTGTGCATGGTCCGCGAACTTCTATATTATCCCGCGCTTGTACCGTATCCGCGGCTTCTACCGCATCCCGGCTTCTACCGGGTCCGCGGACTTCTATGTCAACCCTCGTTTCTTCCGTTGGTCGTCCGACACGTGTTCTACGAGCCGCATTAAATGCGGGTGGTTGAGGCCCAATCACACCGAGTGGTGTCGATCCTCTTGTCACGTACGTGTCGGTTAGACTACCTCGACCGTTGATCATACCTTGCCTCGTGATGGGTTAAAGCCATCCCTTGGTGCTACGCGGGACTACCTATCTCGGGTGCTCCTTCGCTTCGACCGTTGGTTTTGACCAGAGATGGCACGTAGTCGAGTGCCACGGATGCCCCTATGTGTCATCCGTGAGTGATGTCATCCACGTGGACCCCGTTAGCGCACGTGGCAAAGGAGATAAATTAGTATACTTTGGAGGAATCTATTTTTTTCTAACTTCAATAATTTCACATGATGATTGGATAACGGTGATAAATAACAATCTTGGAAAGAAGCTGAAGATTCGATCCAAACCCCAATAATGACATTGATTACTATATTTGGTACCAAAAAATATGCAAGTTAAATATTATCGCTTGTCTACAAAACTTCAGTGCAGTCTTGGCCAAGCGATTGAGACAACTAAACCTAGCCTGACTAAGTGACAAATTTGCCACTTAACCAAACGTGTTAACCTCAGGAATCAGCCTCATATCAAAAAAAAATAAATAAATAAATAAAATAAAATGCTATATAACTACATAAATAAATTTCTATGAAAGTTTTTATCCTATTAGGTGAGCTAATCCTAGTAATGCCCGGGATGGAGTCCAAAGATGGTGGTAAAAAACTCAAAGAGAAATGTTAACTTTAGTACATTTTTAAATTAAAAGTGGGATTTGTTAATTAAAATTAGTACTTGTCATCAGTTTTTGTAACATGGGATGTTTTCCACAATTTCATCATAAACTCATTCGTGAAACAAACGTGATATATGTCTCTTTCCGCAGAACCATGACTCTCGATAGTCACACCATCTGATTAGGGGCCCTATCATTTTTGGTTCATGACGAGACAAGTCAGTATAAATAGCATACCCGTGTTGCTGATAGTCGAGACTTCTGACTATACAAAATGAGTTTGAAAAATAAGAAGTGTAATGGAAAAGTGTAGTTTAAAATTGAATGATGGAAACTGAAACGTTGGAATAAACTAATATATACAGAATATTCTGGAAATTTTGCTAGAATGAGCAAGTGGTAGAAATTTTTGAACCAGATATTACATCATCTCCAGCGAAATGAGTGTTGACTGTACCCTCTGAAGTCATTTAATTAGAGGTGAAATCAAGAGAGCTTGTACTAAATGTGAAGCAAATATTAATAAAGACAGTTGTCACCATGTAAGCACATACAAGTGTTACAAAAGTGTGAACCAGGCTGCCAATAATTTTGTCCTTCCGTCATCGTGTAAGCTCATTCGTGTGTAGTTATACTATTTCTACTCCTTGCAATAGCTGATTATGGGATAGTCATCACTTATCAGTATCAATAATTTTTTAACTACCGACAGTTATTCAAATTTATTATATCTATATCCATATCTATCTATTACTCCATAATAAAGCCAACTCCCCTTAGAACTGTTCATAAACAGTAATTGAAGCTGCAAAATGTGATAATCCAAAATTGCCCTTAGTTTTAAAGCTTTCCTAAAATCATCTACCAAATTAAGTGAGGTTAAAACAGTAAAAGTGGAAAAAAATCAGTAGAAACTAGAGCCACTCACAAGGGGAGGGGTCCCATAAGAAGAAAATAATAGTTCCACACTCGACATTTGTTTTTCTATTGGACAGGGTAAAGCACGTGCATAGCACGTGTAGACATACTTTGTCTATTATCTATTATTAAGGCAAGAGGTAAGGCCTTTTTACTACCACATACCCTCATACACCGGCAATTGAAAAAATAATTTAATGGCCAATTCGTCAATATCCACTCAAATTTTCTGTTTCCTCTTTCGAGAAAAAATTCAAAATCCAAATTCAATTTTTAAGATGTAAGATTCGAGAAAAAATTCAAATTCAAAATCCTCTGTGTCTCGATTCTTCTTTCTCTCTTTCTCGAGTACAAAAAAAAAAAAAATAGCAGATTTTTTTTTTAGGAATCTATAAAGTTACAGTTTAAAGGAAGAAGACACAGTTGTTACAAATCGATCCCACTCCAAAACATGGTAAGTTTTCAAATGAAGTTAAAATCATTTTAGAATCTTGATTAATACATGTTTTTGATTGAATTTTTGTTGTTTCGTAGATGTATAAGTGCAGGAAGAAAGTGTTGCCGCTAAGAATCACTCTACAAGGGTTTTGATTTTTCTATGTTCTTTTTAAAATCTACCGACAAGGTAAGTTTCTGATTTATGAGCCATATCGGTGGGTATGTCGTTGTTTATAGGATTATGATTTTCATTAGGATCGAATAAAAATATGATGATGATGCTCTTTTCCCTGTATATGCAGGTTGTTGAAATATTTCTTCACTCTACCGATGGTAATTCGTCTTCTACAGGAAAATACCGATTTGTATTCAAACCCAGTAATTGATTTCCTCACTGAATAACCATCTCATTTAATTTCAACTTCATAAGTTGTTATGGACTGCACTTATGTTGTCTGTAGAAATGCCACTTGAGAATCATCATTTTTAGTTAAACTTTGATCTTTACTTCGTTTCCTGATTTTCTTCTCTACCTTATTTGTAGTTTTATTTTTATGCTTCTTAATTCAAGTTTTTCATTCAATGGCTGTTAGAACTGTGAAGAACACCGGTCCGGTGGCCAATATCACGATGTTACTGAAGTATTGTTATGCATGTTATCCATATAATTTGCCAGGTACATATGGTATGAGTGTTTCTCAATGTTGATTTTTAAGTGAGTGGGTGTTGGATTTTAATTTTCTTGGGAACATTAACTGAAATTAGAAGTAATGTGGAGTGAATTTACTAATTTAGTTGTTTGTGCATCAAAGGGTCCTCTTCTTGGATCACAATTTTGTTAGTTTTTTATAGATATGTAAAGGTCTATGTTATGTCTATGAGATGGCTTATACAGAAGTTTTATCCTCCTTGAAATTTGATTCAAGTAAAATTAGCTCATAGCTTTACCCATGAGTCGTATTTTAGCTTCCTTTGACCCAAAACTATCTTAAATGTTTTATTTTAGTCTCGGTTCACAACTTTTGTATGCAGTTTGTGGATTTTGAGTAATTTACTTCCCAAATGTCTCTTACAGCACAAGGGAGACAGATTTCACTCTTGCAGCACTTATGGAAATACCTACACAATACAAAGCAACACTAGAGCTTATTGTGGGGTATCATAGAAATGGCTGTTAGAACTGTGAAGAACACTGGTGGCCAATATCATGTTCTTCTCATTATTGCAGACGTCCAGGTTAGTCATTTTGTAGTTGTAGTACAGAATCTTAATCTATCACATCTTCTTTTTGGGTTATTTAGTGTAATTTGGAACATTCAATCTATATACAGTTTCTAATGATGACCAATTTTCATTATAAAAAAGAGTGTCCAACTCACTTCATATTGATATTGTTGTGAAAAAGGTAACACGAAGAGTTGATACTAACGTTGGCCTCATGATTCTGTTGCAGTGATTACCATTACAGTTGTTTTGGTTGGTGTAGTGACGGGCCGTGGGATATGATGCCTGAATTTGATGGTAACATTCCTCTCACACTTTTGATAATTTTCAGGTTAGTCATAACTTGAACCGACAAATGCTTCATTTTGACCAAAACTATCTTTGAAAATGTTTATTTCGTAGCCTGGATATCTTTACCCATGGCTGCCAATTTCATGATGGGAAATTGAACTTGGAAGTCAATCTCATCTCCCGTACCCACAACGTATACATAAATGAATACTTAACCAAGCTTTTGTTTGGATTACATTTTTCTGTTTTTGTAGTTCATTATTATAGGTAACCTGTTGTCCAGCTGTTAGAAAGTTAAATTTTAACATTCTCTATGGCATTTCCCTTATGGGGCAGATTCTGTATGTCTTTTTTTTTTTGGTATCTCTTGCCATGTCCATTGGCTGTGATTCTAGGGTCTGCATAGGCATAAGTATTAATGCGTATTGTGCGGGCTGTTATGCGAAATTTTCAGTTCACAATAAATCAAGCACATAAAATTAATCACTTCTTTATGCCTGTAACTTGCTACGAGGTACTCTTATTTTTTCATTTTAGACTAAAGATAGGCTAAATTGAAAAGTTGATACCAACTCTTGCCCTGAAACAGAGAGAGTAATATTTAAGGCCTGCAACTTAATATTGTTTAACTGTGCAAGATATCTTTTGACGAGTAGAGTAATTTAGTTCATTTGATTATGCAGTTGTACAATTTGGCACGGGGAAATGCGCTTAGATATGGAATGCAATTCTGTCTTGGTAACTTTTTTATGGTGCATTTTCGGGCAGATATCCAAACTAAGCTTGCCATCAAAAATTCATTCTATTATCCCATTGTATTGCAAATCTATTTGTCTTTTTATAAATGAAAATGAAACATCCAACTCAGATAACACGTGCAGCGCACGTGCCATTTACTAGTATAAAATGAATAAAAGAGAAGTTAATGATTCTAATAAGAAATTTTTGTTGTTTGCTTTAAGAGGTTTTTCAGATGTGCCGCGACTTTCTTCGCCATTGGCCTCAGGTCCTCAGTTGTGTTTCAAAAGTTCAGCCCTCCTAGACTCTTTTAGCTCACGTAGTCCTTAGGCCCTCATCATTAGTACTGGTGAATAGATTAGCTCGGCGAGCTAAATTTTGATTGAAGCCATTCAAGGTTTGAGAAATGTCTCTAGGTGCTGACATCTGACTAGCTTCGAAGCTAATTTATGGTTTCGTTACAAATTTCATTCTCCTTCCGATCGCTGTTCAGAACTCCATATTAGTCCATGGCTGAACAATTAAGCATGATTATGTGAATTAGGAACCCCATAAGCTTTAGAACAACCACAACAATTCACTTCATTCTAATCCAGTACCGGTGCCACTATAATGTGGCTTTGAATAAACAGCTAGTGGATGATTTTCATGAATATTGAAGGCGGTCTCATTCATTTTGTTTCATGACTAATTCATGTAGATCGTGTATCAAATTTCTCAAGGCCGTATAAAATGGGTTTTAGGAGAAGAAAAAATTTAAAGGATTTGTGGTTTAAAATTAGAAGATAGAAAGTAAGATGCTGGAGTAAACTAATATAAAATGATAAAAATGTCTGAACATAATGCTGGGAAAGACAAAATAATGGGAGGTGAATCGATAGTCTAAAAATGTGAAGTATGCTATGATATGGTAGTCTATTTTGTTTTGCATTTGAAAAACCTACAAGAATATCAATAGGTTATCAATATGAATTTTCAAGGTAATGTTCTCTTAAGATTTTATGGCTCGATAGAATGAACCATGAATGCATGTCACTGTATTATGGTAGGAAAATTGGGGAATGTGTATTTTCCATGCGAGAACTCCAGGGTTCCAAGCACACCGTGTACATAATGCTACTATTATTAGAACTTATACATATACAATATTTATAAAATGTTGTATTAATATTATAGCTGGTGCTTTAAGAATAATGTAATTTTCAGTAAGTAATCTTCATAAATCAGAAAAATTCAAAAATAAAATAAAAACTGCCATAAATATTACATCCCTAAACCTATGAAAAAATGAGATACCATAATCTGTTCTTTTATCTTTGGGCAGGAAAAAAACATACCAAAATCAATTAAACGCACGCTAGCCATTCTTCAAATGAAGAAATTCTCCTCCAAGTTCTCACAAAAAGCAGCAGCAGAAGGAACGAGAAAACAGTTACATCCCCGTTGAATCAAATCCAATCATGAAATTTATTGCTTTTCTTTCACTAGTCTTTATGTGCCTTATGCTCTCCAATGGTGGTAAGTTTTGTAGCTTCATTTTTTATTTGTGTTACTTTTATATTTATCATCAGTTCGCCAAGGCTTTGCAAGTAGATGTTTTTCTCATAGAGTAGTGTTACCTAGAATCCGATATCGAAACTTGTCCATAACATTATCAACTGATGATAAAACAAAGTTTAGAAGATTTGCTTCCTACTCCTACTTATTAGTATAACTAGCTAAATTTGTCATATGATTTGAGTTTGCTATAAATACGTGAGTACTAATCTTGAAAATTTTACTTTATTTTTTGTTTTTTTGTAGGTGTAGTTTCAGCTTATGAATGTGACAAGGCGATGACCGGAATATTCAGGGGACCATGCCAACCACATTGCAACCAATTTTGCAAAACTTATTACCAAGGAACTGGAGAATGTTATGATGCACACTCGTGCATGTGTAGTTATCTTAGTTCTACTCCTTGCCAGTAACTTATTACCATTTGGTTATAATTTAGCATACATTGTTACATATATGAATCCATTTTTAACCTTGGGTTTCGTTGTTCCTTGTTATAAACCTAAAATTTAAGTACTAAGATGCCCTTTTGTGTTTAAGATTAGGGTTTACATACCTTGGGCACCAAGTCCTCTATCTATATAAATAGAGACTTAAAACTTTGTATTATATACACATATTAATAAGAATCTCCCTCCTCTTCTTCCCCTATTTTGTGTCTCTGTTATTTGTCCTCTATATTACAAGACTTTATCACGCACGTTTCTCTACTAGCTAATCACACCCTCTACAGTTAGACATGTAGATCGACAAGAGAATTGCTCAGCTGGATTAAGCTTTCAAAACACGATACAGGGGATATTTCTCAACCTTTGACTTTGGCTATTTTATTAACTTTGTATCTAGTGGTTCCGTTTGATTCACATTAGACCGCTAGCTAACTCTTGTTTTGTCCTTATATTCTGTTTTGTTTTAGGTGGATTGAATCACTACGTTCTCTGTGCATGAGCATAGACTTGACAACGAACTCGTCATGATGAAAGTAGATTTCTTATTCTATGTTCTTATATTGTTTTCTTATATTGTTTTATTAATTAGTTGATCAAATATTATATTCCCTTTTTCTATTTGCTGATCAACATCGTGGTGTATTCCTTACGGACGGATTTTATATCTTCACGACCATGAGAATATAATTATACTCATTCTCTATTTTTTCAGAAGTGCAATTAAAATCCATCAAAGAAAATCCATCAATAGATGGTTTATAGTTTCTATCCTTCTAAAAGAAATCGTAATCACCAAAAATTGGTGTTACCACAATATAATTATTACGTTTGCGGTAACAAATCACGTGCATGGTTGAAAAACCTCCGGCCAGTTAATGTTGGTATCTTTGTCAATTGGACAATGATCATGTGATTTGCATTTGGTTTCTATTCTTCACAGAAACAATTCTTTTACCACATAATGGATTTTCCATAGCAAACGACATTTGTTTTTTCTCTCAGTCGTTGATACGTTTTTGGTATATCGTTTTACCAATTATTATTAATTTTATCCATAAATTCTCTATAATGAGATGTAAAATTGGCATTCTAAATATTTTTAGCCAATTTTGGTTATTGATTTCTATTTCTCTAAAGAAATATTCGTCAACCAAAAAGTAGATTTTTCACCAAAAAGTAGATTTTTCTCTACAAAGAATACGATAATTTCTTTATTTTTCTCAAAAGAAATTGGAATTAGATTGGTTTATGGATCCTAAAAGGATGAGATTGCAAATAAGGGTGCACAGGAACCGAGCCGGACCGATGGACCGTCCCGGAACCGGTGGAACCGTACCTGGTTTTGTACCGAACCGAGGAAGGGGTACAGTGCGATCCAAAAAATAGAACCTACCTCTGGGGAATACAGGTACACGGTCCAATACAAGTCCCGTGCCGTCCCGGACCGAATGTACCGAGTAGTCCAAACATAGTCAAATCTCTGAAATTTCTGAACAAGATAAATTACTAGTCTTCTGCTGATCATCATCAATGGTAACACTAACACTACTACTATCTTCATCTGGATCTTGTAATAAGAATGAAGAAAAATAAGGAGATAATGAAGTTCCACCGGAACAAGAAGATTCGTCAGAGGATGATGAAGAACAAGTAGGTGATGAAGACGATTTGTTCTTTGACTGATCGTTAGAAAGATTTTGCAGCAATGCTAATAAGTAAATCAATAAAAGCACTAACAATATACCCATGATTTTTCTTCCCATTAACTTTTAAATACCAGCTTAATAACTCTTCTAAGCAATCCCAATCTTTTAATCCACGAGATTCAACCATTTCTTCCATTGATGTTCTAAAATCAACATACGGGTCTTCTGAATCCATAACCATTACCACACTCTCTTTAAATCTTAAATCTTCATCATTATTAATGCCAATCTGCTTGGATTCTTCTAATATTGAATTCGTATTGGTACTGGGTTCAAAAAATAGTCTCTCGGATCTTAATCCACGAATTACCGTTTCAAACGATTCTTTTCCATTATGATGATGATCTTCTGATATAGTCGAGAAACTTCCCGACTCGGACGAGTTAGTAAACCATGCTTCGAGTGTGTTATTATCATGACCAGCTCCTGTCGAACAGCATCAAAATAAACAGAGTTTACTGTTTTGAAGTTCTGAAATTCTAGCAGATCGTACCGATTGGTACCGGTACCGTACCTGGTACCATACGTGTACCGAATGGTACCGGAACCGAGGTACAAGGTACAGGTACCGGTCCAAAATTTTGGAACCGAGGCTAGGGAGGTACAGGTACTCGGTCTCGGCAAGAACCGAGCCGAACCGTACCGTGTGCACCCTTAATTGCAAACATCAATGAGATGGAGAATTGCTGCATTATATTTAGTTCTCTTCCTTGTATTATTCTCCAAAATTTGAAGTTTTTCCTCTTGTAGTTTGAATTGGACGCTAAAGATCAAGGGGTGTGCACCCAGCTTGTTATGCCATATAATTAGTCCTTCTGTGACTATATCAATCTACAAGATCGATAAATTTATTTGAAGTTTTCCCTCTTGATATAATTTTCTTTGACAGAGAATGTGTCCATAAATTTATTCTCAATAATTATCTCATCGGCCCTATAGGTCACAAAATTATTGGAGATTTTATTTGCATATTTTTCCTATAACCATTAAAATCCATGGTTGATGTTATAATTGTACGTCAAGTAGTAGACTACAATTTTTTAGAACAATTTTTTTTTGTGGCTTTTAAAGTCAGTATCTACTGTCCAACTTGGTATTGTTAACATCCATAAATTATTATAAGTATATGTCCTCGAATTAATCGGATAATAATTTACGAAATTTGTTTTCGTTTTTATGAGATGAAAATATTTCCGCCATAATCAGGGGGAGACTATACACTACCAACAAAAATTGGTGTTAATTAACTTAAATGTTATATCAATTTCTCTCTCCATCATGATAAAATAGAAAAAAGACTGCTATTGACTAGGCGTGAAATGTCTCATTTGCTTTTACATAAGTGTTTGCTTCTTTAAGAGGAAAATCCAGTCATATCTAATAAAATAAGTAGCGTTCCATAAGAAGCTACTGGTAGTGCTCCAATTGAGTGTACCAAAAACACGATTCACGTTCTCAACGTTATTATCTCCTTATTTCAAGGGGACGAGATTATAATGCCTGTGGGCGCTGGTACCAACAATTCTATGATTTTTTTAAAGATATGCATACACTTGAGAATTTTGTGGGATCGTAATTAGTTAATATATTGTCGAATATTCATTTAAAGTAGCTACTGAAGTAAATGATGGTGGTTTTGAACCCCTCCGCAGAGAAAATCGACATATGTGATTGGTTCGCATATAATCCAAATTATATTGGATTAATTTCTCGATTGACGCAATTCTGTATCCAAAACTTAACACCTTAAATATGCCAAGCCTATTAATTATTGGTTGGCGTAGTCATAATGCTTCATTATACGAGAAATTTGTTCGTTTGTAAAAACGATTTCAGGGTCTTATTTATTTTCAGACCCTAGGATTGATTTATTAATTGTTCTCTTTATACAATGCACTTGGCGTGGTAGTCTTTGAAGGGCTCATATTGCATTCACACAAGAAAAGTGGTCGAAGAACATATTAAATTTGTAATCCTTGGAGGATTCAAATTATATTTAGGCAGCCACTTTATTTGCGTACATAAAAATTAACAATCCTTTATGTGTTTTTAGAAATTTGGTGCAAAACCAAAAATCCGGATTAATTAGTTGATGATTTCAACATTATAGGTCTCTTGAAGAGTCCTTAAAAAACACAAAAATCCACGCTTTAGAAACATAATTCTATTTTTCTTTCTTAAATCTGCAGTTGGAATTATGCTAGCTTAAACTCGTGTTTTAGATAGACTAGAGTTATTATTTTGATGCTTGTTTTTTTTTTTGTAAAACTCCTATAGTTGGGTTAGCATCCATAAAACGTCAAAAGTTGTACTCTTTTCCCTTCGTTTCAGGTTTTGTCCCATGTGGTTTTCCTGACAAGGTTTTAACGAGGCAACATCTCGTAGACGTTTAAATTTCTTTCAAGAATGTTGATATTTGTGCTCTTTTTCCTTCGCCCATATTTTTTTTCCCATTGGGTTTTACTGGCAAGGTTTTAGTGAGACAATTTAATTCAACATGGTGGTCATCCAAGGGGGAGTTGTATCAATTTGATTATTTGGTGGATTCCCACCATTAACTATGTCATTTTGTTTTGTTAGACCACATCAACATAACCATCTCCTATGAATTTGGATATCATTTTGATCCATATAAGGTATGATCACAAACTTTACTCACCTTTGGTACTATAATCGCATATTGACACTTTGTTGAAGAGACTACATCAACTATTTCGCAAATCATCTCCAAGAATCTAGCAACCCAAGACACAAGTCGTCAATGTATTTAAAGAAGCATGGAGACTCTAGAAAATTACTGTTAGAAGACTTACACAAAAGAAGACTTAATCAAGTAGCAATTTTCTTCACGAAGGAACAAGAGTCTTCTGCATTCAAGAAATACGTTCATCAAATTGGGAAGTTGCGACTCAAAGATTTGCAAGCCAAGATTTAACCGAAGTACTCATCAGGGGGAGCGCCATCATCAAAGGTGCATTTACTGGACTTATCGCGTTGTACTCTTTTTCCATTGTCAAGGTTTTGTCCCACTGGGTTTTCCTTGTCAAGGTTTTAACGAGGCAACATTTGCGTGTCCAATCATCATTTTCAAGTCTTTGCGTACTTATGCAATTTCGTGTTTTTCTCTTTTGAGTTTTCCGGTATATTTGTAATGACTTAGCCACAGTGGTCATCAGGGGGAGTGTTATAAACCTAAAATTTAAGTACTAAGATGCCCTTTTGTGTCTAAGATTAGGGTTTACATACCTTGGGCACCAAGTCCTCTATCTATATAAATAGAGACTTAAAACTTTGTATTATATACACATATTAATAAGAATCTCTCTCCTCTTCTTCCCCTATTTTGTGTCTCTGTTATTTGTCCTCTATATTACAAGATTCCTGAAATTGTTTTTTTTTAATGAAATACGTTACAATTGTTTGTCGGTTGACTGGTGTAAACCGGTCCCTTATTGACCATTTATGGGCACCAGATTTTTCCAACCCAATCTGATACCATTTGCGTACATCCATTTCCTTAAACCAATGATGAAATGCAAATTGCAGCAATCGATACTACATTAAAATCAGGACAATATTGAATATTGACAAGGGCACTACTGCAAAATCTTAACACATGACAATATAACTATCATTTAAACCTACAGAAATCTCCAAGTTTCATGTCTCTTTCAGAAAATTTACACCCTTAAAGACTACTATCATTTAAACCTACAGAAATCTTTAATATATGTGTCTCCTTGAGAAAATTTACACCCTTAAAGATAAACATCTGCAGATAGTTTACCTTGAATCAGGGCAGTTCCTGAAAAAAGTTTGCCCGGAAGCAAAATAAATAAATTATGCCCCCCCTTCTCATTTGCTTCATTTACATCTCTCGCATCTGCCACAGTATCAACATATTCGGCAACATCTACAACATCTGCATCATCACCATCTTTGTTTATCTCATTCAAATTTTCATCAACATTTTCATAATTATTGCTCTCAACTATATGATATTAGCATTTTCCCATGTATCTGTAATTGCAACATTCACATTATCTGCCACAGTGGCTTCACTTGTTCTAGCAACATATTTTCCAAGAGATTCAGCTAGAGATAATCCTTATAAATGAAATAATACAACTTAATTGTGCTTGCCATTTGTATACATGTAATAACTACGGAATATGGTGCAATAACTATGAGAAAAAAATAGAAACTGACAGTAAAAATATTAAATCAATCCTGAAAAAATGGAAATTGCTTCAACACTCTCTGCTAAATCATCATATTCTCACAACTGAGAACAACAAACAAAGGCATAGTTAGATTCTTAGCCTAATCTAAATGTTCCGAGATGAACACTTTCTCCTTTGGTTTTAGGCTCTAAAAGGAAAGGTAAAATGAAAAAAGAGTTTCAGTTCAAACTCCGAAAAAATACACGAGTTTAGCTAGACAAGATTCGTCATTAAGCCCCCGAATATTTACATCAATTAAATGTCTGCCTCAAATATTTATGTAGTTTCTACAATAAGTCCCTTGGTATACTTTAGTTTTAAGAATACCCCCAATGTCAGACAAGGCAGTTGCTGCCCCAAAATGGGCCTTTCCCTGATTCTCCTATGGGGCCGGCTCTGCTTGATTGGAGAAATTCAATTGGGAAAAATTCACGCTCCTTTCTGTTCACAACACCATATACTCCAGACTCACACAACTTGATTCGTTTGAGGGTTCATTATTTTTCATGAGAATACTCACTTTTGTTTCATGCCAAGTTCATTGCTTATCCATTTCATAGCGCACATAAAAGTTGGCAACATTATGTATGTGCCGTAGGAGAATAACTGATCGATGTAATGAAAAAATGTCTAAGACTAATTAAAGGAAGAAAATTGGGAGGTTGGAGTAAACTAATCAAAATGTTATTTTCAGCAAAGTAACAAAATGAGAAAAAATATTAAGAGCCATATAAAGGAGTTAAATGGTATCGGATATTATGGGATTATAGAATTCTTCAACAAGGATGGGGTATTTTTGTGCTGTTAGGAACAAGCCTACGAGCTTTAAGAATAAACAAACTGGCAAATTTTAATTATGTTTGGTTTTTGTTGTTCTCTTTATAATAGTTTGTTTGAGAAAAAGTGATCTCTTTTGTTTCTTGTAACAAAAACTAAATGGTAAGAAACAAAATCAATTGTTTTAGGCACCAAAATGTGTGTGCAACATTTCCTTGAGCCTAGACCAATTACAAGGCAAATTGCTATCTTTGTCTTCTTTTTTCCTTTTTCTTTTTATTGTTTTATGGAGGATGGATAAACAATTCATTGGCGTGACCTGCAGCAATCAATACTGTACAATCCAGGCATAACAAACCAGGGATTATCGAACTAAGAAAAAGTTAGCAATTATGATATTAATATCATCACTAAAACCTACAATAATCTTCAATGCTAGTATTACATCTTTAAAATACCTTAAGAAACATCTACGGTCAATTCACCTTGTACATTACCATGGAGATAACTTGTTGGAATATTTTCAACTGTGCTATCCAAGGGGGGGTCCTGGGAATTAAGATCCTAAGAAAGGGAAATAAGTTGGCTTTAACCCAATCTCATTATATTGAGAAATTTCTCAAGAAATATGGTCACTTTGATGACAATCCAAGACCTACTCCTTTAGACCATACTATCAAGTTAAAGAAGAACACCTGGACGTACTCATGCACAACTTGAGTTTTCCAAAGTGTCATTGGAAGTCTTATGTATGCTATGCATTGCACAAGACCTGGACATAGCCCAAGCCGTGGGAGTGTTATGTCGTTTCTCAAGTAATCCGAGATATGAACACTGGAAAGCGTTTCAAGAGTTATGGCTTACTTGAAAGGTACAATGAATTTTGGCTTGCATTACCAAGGCTATCCCGCCTTTGGAAGGGTACAACATGCTAACTGGAACGATGTAGAGGCCAAGTCCAAATCAACGTCTGGATGGATCTTTACATTAGGGGTGCTCTGTGTCTTGAGTTCCAAGAAGCGAGACTTGTATTTCGATTCAACAATGTTGTCAGAATTAATAGCCTTAACGGATGCATGTAAGGAGGCGAATGGCCTAGGAACCTACTTATGGAAATTCCATTTTGGAAGAAGCCAACTCCCATGGTCTTGATTAATTGTGATAATCAAGCTACTATCTATAATGTCTCAAATAAGACTTATAATGGAAAGTCAAGACATGCAAGTCTTAGACATCAAATGGTTAGGCAACTACTCAAGAGGGGAGTGGTTACTGTTAACTTTATTGAATCAAAGAGGAATTTGGCAGATCCATTTACGAAGAGCTTACCAAGTTCGATGGTTTCAATAAAAAGTAAAGAAATGGGACTAAGGTCTGTGAAAGAAGTTTGATCTCCCATAGTAGAAACCCAACCTATGTTTTGAAAAAGATAAACAAGGTTCAATGTGGTACCAACAAGTTATGGATGTAGATTATGGAGCACTAATATAAAATTTCCCATTTCTAATTAGTGCTGGGTTATCCGTAAGAAAATAGGATGGATGTAAATCCTTAATGAGTCCGTGATTAGTAAAAGGTGTATCGCAGAAACACCTTCGAGACTTACCTATATGAGTATGGAAATCAGCCATTTCCTAAGAGAAGAAGACCGTTCTCTAAGAAGACTCATGAATCAAGGATATAAGCACATGGCCATTAACGTGCTTGGCTCAGAACACATGACTTATGAAATTAATATATGTGGAGACTCCGGTTTTATCATAAGGGATACTTGGTTCAAGACTGGTTTCACCATAGAATCTCGATAAGGCTTTGAGTTTCTTACACTAAGTGAAAGTTCAAATCCAAAAGATACCTATCATTTATGTGTTGATTTCAACGATGATGCTTAGTCTCAATTGTGCTTGAACTACGATGGCTTGATCCCACTCGGGTACGTAGGCAGTCACTTAGGTGATGCAGTCACTCTGATTTAAAAGTTTTTTAACTTTGTTTTATGGTTTTTGAAAATAAGGGGAGAATGTTGGAATATTTCAAACATATCCAGAATATTCAAATCCAACAGACGCCATTGATGTCTGATGATGAAGAGACTCGAGTGAAAAGATGTCTATTCCCAACAGATGCGAAAATCCCTATAAATGGCATCTCCCATAACTCGTTGAAAACAACATCGAAAAACCTTTTCTGTTTTTTCTCTTTCTAAAGCATCATCGGAAATTTTCTGTTTACATGTGTTCTTGATTGAATCAAGGGGTACAAACCTTGAATTCAATTTCCGTTGTAGGGCTTTCATTGTATCCTGAAGGCATTATTTCACATACCTGTTGTAATCGCCAATTTATTGGGAGGGTAGAAATAATTGTCTAAAAGAAATCGTATGAGCCTTGAAAGTTTGGAGTACAACAATCTCTTCCTATGTTTTTTTTTTTTCATCTTCTATTGCAACCCAGTTTTTCCAACATAACTCAATTGGGATAGTTGATGCTTAGTTTCCTTCCGCAACACCTTGTACATGAGACTCGCACAACTTGATCATTGCCGGTCATTTTAGTTTCATGCCGAATTCATTACTTTCCATTTAATCTATTGTGCATAAAAGTTGGTAAGACTATATAAAAATGAAAAGAACGGATGGATATTAGAATAAAGTCAGAGAGGTTGGAGTAAACTAATCAAAACTTCATCAATCCTGCTAGCTTTTTTGACTCTAGCAAAGTAAAAAAATGCTAGCAATGATGTAAGAATTATCATCCCATTAAAAGTTCAAGAATTATAATTCCTCAAGCTAACTTGAGTTGGGAGCAATGAAGAATGTTTATGTAGCAGTCACACTGTTTGTTTTTATTTTGAAAAGAAAAAGTTAATATGTTAAAAGAAACTTCTAAAGATTTTACAAAAGTTCAAAGACGAAGGCGGGATATCCGACTTAACAAAACAAAACTAGTTGGAGCATCTTTGAAAGTCTTTAAGTTCAAACACCATAACATGACGGTGGTTTTAATACATTCGCTACTTCTAGCTCTCCAAAAGAGATCTTATTCCTTTCCTTACGTATCGACCAACAAATAACAAAATAAAGAAAAAAAATTCCCAAATTCTCTACTCTTTCCCCTTAGCCATAAGTAATAATTCCGTATCCCCAAGTAATAAGTTCTATGGGCATAACATTCTCACTTGTAATTTCAGTTTAACTTAATAAAATGCATGCTTCAAAAGAAAAATCCCCAAGTAAATGGGCAATAATGGAAGATATGTTCCACAGTTTCGTCTTTACAATTCACATTTTAACTGTAATACCTCTTGTTTAAAGCATCGCAATAGTAGGTCACGAATTATGACGATCGGCCCATAGCATAAAACGAATTATAATATTATTAATATTAAATTAGATGCTAATTACAGGGACTTGTCGAATTAGGTTTATTCTTTTTTTTTAATTTATATTTTTCTGATAAACAAGGTCAATTTAGTGTACAACTATTGTTGATTTAAATGAAAAAATGACACTTTACATCAGCCGAACAAACTAAAACAAGTCGTCCAAAACATTAAAAAAAGGAAAAAACTTAAACAACAAACTCATTTATTCTTATACATGTTTCTTTCATCTTAGTAGCTGAGCTGAATTGACGTATAAATATCCTGAATGGCTTGAGATAACATCTGTTGGTTAATTTGCACTCATACCTCAATGAATAAAATGTTCACACTAGTTTACTTCCACAACTACAATGTATTCGTCAGTCATGTGACCTGATAATGTGCCACTCATCATAGTTAAATGACAAGTTCATTATGTTTCTGTTTCATGTTTCCGTAGCATTGTATCAAAGTTTTTTGAAGACTATAAAATGGATTTGTATAGACAGAAGTGTAAAGAAAATGCTTGATTTAAAATTATGAGGGAGATACAGAGATGCTGGAGTAAACTAACAAAAGTGTCTGGCCAGTCGTTTTATCAACCATACTGGATTTTTATATTAGGATAGAGTGTGGAAAAGTTATTAGGTCTGCTAGAATATACAAGAAGAGAAATAAGACAATTTTACTCTAAAACTACGATAAAAGAAGATTGTTGTATTATGTGTTCTGAGGTAACCGTAGCATGTTGAAAGTTTAAAATTTTGTTCTTCTGCAATGAAATTAGTTTATTTCAAAAAATAAGTATATGTAATACATTGTTGTTTATTCTTTTATTTATATCTTTTCCACGGTAAGGGGTTTTCTTTATTGTGTTCCTGATATGAAAAAAAATTGTTCTCATGTAACTCGTTTGATCAGTTGTCTCTTAGCTCCTTATCCTTTTCTCATGTAATTTTTCAGGGAAAATAAATGTACGAAAATGGTTTTAGTAACCCAACTTAAGATTATTAACCTAACATTAACGGAGCAAGAGCCTTGATGTGTTAAATAAAAGAATTTAATTCTTTTTCAATCCTTATTTTTCCCTCAAACAACACTACATACTCCAGAAAAAACCACAGAAAATTTACTTTGAAATCCAAAATAAATGGGATCCATATTCTAGAGCATGCATTTTTCTCTATGTAGCTACATACCCTGAATTATTCGAATACTTGTTTTCAAAGGATACATAGGGGATAACTTGTTTTACTTGTAACTTGTCTGGATGCGGGTTTTTTGGAAACGATTTTGAAGCCCAATAAGTCATCATTTCAAGGAAGATCAACTTGAGAGTCGGTGACTCTTTACCAATTTGCATTTGACTCTTTTAAATAATATTATCCCAAAAAGGGGTGTCACTCTTCCTTCACCTTGAGTTTGCACGTTCGTCAGATTGTAAAAGTTCATTAACACAAAGACGACGGTATGATGGAACAAAGATTATGTTTATCATCATTTTATACACGAAATTTTAATTTCCATATGGTAGTTAATGCTGACCTTTTGCAGTGGACAATAGAAAGATTGACATCGTAGCATCAAGATTCTGAGCCTGTTTCATCATCAATGTAGGAGTAGAATCTCGCAACAGTAGTGTCCAAGCGAAGATTTAACCAACAAATGTTTGCGAAGACCATTACAGACTATTTGAGGAATGACGTAGCAGGTGACGTCAGCCTAATCACGAGGAAAGTGTGAAGACTTCGCGATATTGAAGAACATGTGCGAAGAAAACCTTTGTAAGCTTGCGATAATGACGCAGGCCAGATCCGAAAATAAAGGTTGGCTTAGCTGTCATCCACTATCTAATATCCTATATAAAGGACCAAGTAGACTTGAGAGAAGAGAGATCTTTTTAGAATAGTGAGAAAGCAAATAGGAGAGAGAGAGTCCAGAGTAATTCTTATTTCCTTGTATTCTTATCATTCTTGTAAGATTCATATAAAGATTTGACGATTGTTCTTGAGATTTGGGCAAATATTTTTGTAAACTCATTAGGGTGTGATTGTTGGGAAACCTGCAATCACATATTGGCGCTAGAAACAAGGACGATTTGAAAAGTTTTTTTGAACTTGTGTGAAGATTGTTATTGTGATTTGAAAAAGTTTGGAATAATTGGTGAAAGATTTGTGTAGTTTTAGTGGATTATTGAAATCAAAAGATGATGAAACAAGTCTGTAAACCGATCAAGGAAAATATTATTAAAACCAAAGAAGGCAGTAGGAGATTGGGGTGTAGGTTAATAACAAAGACAATGATTAATGGGTTCCATGAAAATATCAAAGGAAGAATACATAAACGAGATTTTGAAGGAAAGAAAATTATGACAGTGGAAAAGGTGTCACCATTGAAGGATTGGGAAAAGCAGAAAATTACATTCACAGCAGCAGAAATACCAGAAGAAAATTTAAGGCACACAGCTCCGTTGGTAGTCACAATAACTGCGGCGCGAAAAGAGATGGATGATTCAGCGAAGTCTGTAGAAGAATGGGCGATGAACAGAACTTTAATAGATACAGGGAGTTCAGTATAATGTTCTATCATGCATTCAGAGGAATGGGATACAAAGATGAAGAGATGACTTGTTCAACATATCATATCCACGGCTTTGGAAAATGTACAACAAAACCTAAAGGAGAAATACGCGAATATTGCTAGGAGAAATTGAAACACAAGTGGCATTATGCGTGGTGGATATAGAGTCACCTTACAACATGCTATTGGGAAGGCCGTGGATACATGCGATTAAAGTCGTAGCATAGTGTATCAAATTTCCAATGCCAAGTGGAGTAGGTGAAATCAGAGAGGATGTTAACGGTGCGAAAATGTGCTATCAAAAAGAAGTAGAGAGTTATGAAGGGCGTACAAAGAGGCGAAAAATTCGCTGGAAAATGGCGAAGGAGGAAAGGAAAGAAGAAGAATTTAGAATTTACATGATAAAAGCAGAGGAAGGAAAAGGAATACCGAGCGAAATTTCGGAAGAAGGAGACAAACCGATAAAAACAATAAAAGAGCCAACCCCAATAGGAGAATCAACGGCGATCTACACTGCAGCAGAACCAACAAAAGAAGTAAATATTGGAATTGAAGGATAACCAAAAATGTTAAGAATTGGAACCAAAATGGACGCATATGAGAAAGAAAGAAAAGTCAATCTATTGCGAAAATATAAATATATCTTCGCGTGTAGCATGGAGGAGATACCCGGAATAGATCCTTCTATCGCATGTCATCATTTGAAAATTAACAAAAGTGCAAGACCTTTCAAGCAGAGGATAAGAAAAATAGCAACAACATATCATCCCTAAATAGAATAAGAATTACAGAAGATGTTTGACGCAGGAATTATACGACAAGCTAAATACCCAGAGTGGATAGCGAACATGGTCGTGGTGCCTAAGAAAAACAAAGGGATAAGAATCTGTATAGATTTCAGTAATTTAAATAAAACATGTCCAAAGGATAGTATTTAACCTGGCTTGATTGGGGTATACCCAAACTAATTGGGGTATACCCAATAATACAAAATAGGGTCGTTTTGAAGTAAAGTCAAGCTACCCCTTAACCTATATTTTTGTAAATGGCTAAAATGCCCCCACAATGGTTAACTTTAATTTAACTAAAATGATTAGATTAGTTAAATTAGTTAGATTAGTTAGTTGATTTAGTTATAAGTTGAGTTTTAGAAATCATTTATAGAGAGAATTAGTATGAAGGAGTAGAGGAGATTTTGGGGGGGAAAAGTTAGGGGGTTGTGAAATTTGTGATATGAGTGAGATGAGTGATTCTAATCCTGATTTTGAAGTGGGGGAGTCTTCTAACTTTCCTCCTACATATGAGTACTTGTATGATGATCTACCAGACCATGATCAAATGGATTACATGCATGACCCTCACTTTTATTTTCCTCAAACTCATGATGGGTATGGAAGTGATGAATATGTTGAGCCAAACGAAGAATCCAATGAGCAAGAAGAAGAGAATGGAGCTGCAAGTAATCAGGTAGACAACCTACGTGGTGAAGATTGTGATTTTTCCATGAAAATGATCGATTTTGCTTTTTTTTTTTTTTTAAGTTCTGCTGTACAGGGTCGGCAAGGTCGACGCTTGTCGATCATGCCGGCCATAAGAGCCGGCGTGGTTCTACTTTGAACAACGTCCCGACTTTTCATGAGCAGTACCACGCCGGCAATGTAAAAATTTTTAACCTTGCCGACTTTCATTTTTTTGAAACACGGGAGCCTTTACTTGAAAATGCTTACGCCGACATTGTCATGTTTTCATAACTTGCCGGCTGTTTCCATGTCGGCAATGTTTATATTCTATTACGTTCCGGTCTTTTCTAGCCGACATTGTTTTATATGTCGACCATGCCGACCGTGGTAATACATATCAACTAAACTTTTGATGTTTTGTAGATTGTGGCATTGGTACCTATGGAGGATCAGCCTCAAGCTCAGAAAATTAGGGGTCCCGATACTTCCTCACATTATGCTAATGATTTGGAATGGAAGGAAAAAGACGACGCGGTCAATTGGATTGTTGAGAAAGCCAAAGAGAAGATGTGCGTTCTAGTGAAAAACACCCAACAAAATCTACGCGTTTTGAAATGGTATGCGAGTGTTATGGATCGCCGGAGGAAAGTCACAAGAGAAAGGGTTATGTGTATGATAAGAAGACGACTAGGGTGTACAAGACGAAGTCAAAGAAGTGTGGATGCCCATTCAAAATTATTTTTGGGAGGAACAAAGATACCGACAACGTGTGGAGAATGAGTAGAGTTGATGTTGGTTGGCATAACCATAAAGATCCGGAAACTCTTGTTGGGCATTGTCAAGTTTCCAAGTTGAAACCGCACGAGTTCGAACAAGTTGGGGAATTAAACCAAGTAAGCTCCTAAGTAAGTTCAAGAGGGACGACCCGCATAACCTCTCTTCATTGTCTACAATTTATGCAGCCAAGGCAACTACTAAAAGAATTGAATGGGATGGAAGAAAGGTGATGGAAGAATCACAATGGTTAATACATAAATACAACTACACGGTGAGACACCATGAGTCATCGGAGGGGAAGTTGGATCGTATTTTTCTTGCGCATCCCGATATGATTCAATTGGCGCGTTGCTTTTACCAAGTTTTGTTCATGGATTGTACTTATAAGACGAATAGGTACAACATGCCTTTGTTGAACATTGTAGGAAAAACCTAGGATAAGCAATCGTTCACGGTGGCATGGTGTTTTATGGATCGTGAGAAGGATGATAGTTATATTTGGGCATTGGAAACTTTGAAGCTTCTCTACCACGAAGACGAAACTCCGGGGGTTATAGTCACCGACAATGAGCAAGAAATAATGAACGCCGTGAGGATAGTCTTTCCCAATGCACAAAATTTCCTTTGCAATTGGCATATACAATGCAATCTTAGAAAGAGTTGTAGAAGTCATATCCAAAAACCGAAAGCAAAGAAAGGAACTAAACGTGAAAAAGAGGAAGACGAACGTCTTAGCAAACTAACTAAAGAGGAGCGAGAGAAGGAGAAAGAGAAAGAAGACGAAGAATGGAAAGAAGGTGAGATTAAGTTTGGGTTATTCATGAAAGCGTGGGATAAGGTGGTTTGGTCGATGAGTGTGGGGAGATATGAGTTAAACTTGAAGGATTTCGAGGATGATTGGGGGACTAATTACCCCAAAGTAGTGGAATATTGCAAGAAACAATGGTTGAGGCCACACAAAGAGAGGTTTGTGTATGCTTATACTTACGACTATAAACATTTCAAACTTGAATCCACAAGTATGGTAGAGCAAGCTCATGGGAGACTAAAAGGTCTACTTTTCACGAGTCAAAATGGGATTGTGACGGTGCAACATGCTATCCATGAGTACACTAATAATGATATCGACAAGATAAAAAAACAATTCCAAGAAAGTAGCTTCCGGAAGTTGAAGGAGTTTAAGGAGGATGATTGGTTGCTTGTTGGTATACATAGAAACGTCTCGCATTGGGCAATACGTTTCATGATGAAACATATCGCATTGTTTAAAAAGTATAAAAGTATGATGACCCGAGCACTCCTTGTAAGTGTAGGATAATGAAGGCTATCGGACTTCCATGTCGTCATATGCTTGGTAGGTATAAAACTCACATTCCTCTTGATGATATCGATCCCTATTGGAAGCAATTATCTTTCAAACCGGCTCCAAGAGAAGATCCCGATGAAGAGTTTGGCGACATAGAACTTGGGAGAATAATCCTCGAAAAGTACCCCAAGTTGAATAGGTTGGACAAACAAACTATGAAGCACAAGTTGATGCCGATAGTTTACCCTTTTATGGAAGAACTTGAAGAACCGGAGAAACAAGATCTTAATGGTAGACCAACTACCAAAAACACGAGGGCGGAAGAAAGAGAACAAATCAAAGAGTTTTTGAGTACAAATTGCAATCAAGATCAATCCGAAGAAGAACAAATAAAAGAGTTTTTAAGTAGAAATAGTGATCAATCCAAAAGGGAAAACATTAAAGAGCATTTGAGTACAAAGTGCGATCCATCCGGACATGTTTATACCGAGGCGCAATACAAGGAGGAGCCCGCTAAAAATAAAAGAGGTCGTCCAAGGAAGGATTCAACTACGCCAACGGTCTCTAACTTGAATACAAATGGCACTCTACCTCTTGAGAGTCAAGCAAGCGTGGAATTTATTGGAAAGAAAAGGGGTCGGCCAAAGTAGGATTTAACTACACCAACCGTCTCTAACTTGAATACAAATGGAACTCTACCTCTTGAGAGACAAGAAAGCCAAGGAGATGTTGCGAAGAAAAAAGGTCGTTCAAAGAAGGTAGTACAACCGGTGTTGCAAAAGTATCGCACTCAACTCCCTCCAATTATTCAAGATTTCGTGATTGGTACCGACGATGTTCCGAAAGATGGAAATTGTGGGTTTCACGTTATCTCGCAATAATTGGGACACCTAAGTGGAGCGGTTGAAGAGAATCTCACCCAATGCCAATACATTAAAAAGAAGATGGCCGCTCGACTAGAAAACGACAAGGAGTTCCATATCTCAATGATTCTAGAAGGTTCCATGGAGGAGAAAGAAACAACTTTCAAAGGTTTGCTAACTAGTGTTAAAGGCCCGGAGGGAAACGCACCGATCAAATGGGAGCATTGGTTGAGAATGCCGAAGTGTGGCCATCTATTGGCAGATACTTGGAATTGTGTGGTACATTTTTTTAGTGAGGGACTATCTATAGCATTTGCACCGAAACATGCGGTTTGCGTGGACCAACTCAAGCATAGAAGAATTGTCATGGCTTTGGTGGATAAAAATCATTTTATTGGTCTACAACTCAATAAGGAATGTCCATTACCTCCTCTATGTAGGTTTAGTTTGTGGGAGAAGTTCACAAACAACAAGAGAAAGGAATGGATGAAAATTTATGAGGACAACATGGCCCTTTGGAATGTTATAGATGAGTCTAGGGAATGTCCCATATATTTGACTAAAGGAGGTTCAATAGGTTTGAATGAACTCCCTCCAATAGATTTGAGTGAGGAGTGATTATGATTAGGGAATAAAGCAGCTTTTTGTGTAGTGTACAATGGAGTACTAGACAAAACATTCATACTTTTTGGAGTACTATTGTAATCGCATGCGTGTTTTGTGTAATGTACTTTGGAGTGCTACAAATGAATGAAATGGATGTGTTTTTTTGGGTGTATTCTCATTTGGTCGGCATCATATTTATTACCGAACCATGCCGGCTCTCCCAGGGTCGGCACGGTATTATTTCGTCGATCGGGCTAGCCGCAATGCATGACAATACAGAAAAAGTCAGCTGATATGGCCGGCAAGGTCCTTTTTGACAATCTTCCGGCGCTTTATACGCCGGCAATGTTTATGAAATTTACCATGCCGGGTTAGAACTCCCTTAAAAAGATTGTTCCTGGATGTTTTTTTCTATTAAGCCGGCAAGTTCCTGGTTTTTCTAGGTTGCCGTCTTTTATTGCGCCGGCATTATTATTGAGGAATACCATGCCGGCGAAGAAACTCCCTCAAAAATTGTTCATGAATGTTATTTTCTATGAAGCCGGTAAGGTGTATTATAATATCAATGCCGACAGAACTACCGTCGGAAAGCTTTTAATATAGTATAATGCCGACTATAATGGCGCCGGCATGCTTCTAATTTAGGACAATGCCGACTATATATAGGATACAAACCCTAATTAAAGCATACAAACGTTAAAAACTTTACCCTAACACATTTGGGACATAGATAGTATCTTTTTCCGGTACACAATTTCTTAGGAGAGGTAATTAGCTTCATCTTACCGTCGCAACATGGATCTGTGCATGGTAGAAGGTTGATTTTAGCAACTTCATCTTCATACGGAGCTATACGCTCATCTATCCAATAGAAAACCCACAACAAGTGCATTTTGAAGCATACGGCTGATATACACCTCCTATTGCAGCTTTCATGAGAAATAAGAATCCCTTACAACCTTCAATAGTGCATTTGCTTCCTTCAAATGGACAATCGTTTGCAAAATGACCACTTAGTGTACAAAGACTACAAATATTTGGTGGTGAAACTTCCATTCTTTATGCAAGGTTGAAGATGAAGTTGGGAATGCTTTTATAATAACAACATACCTAATATCTTGATTTTGAAATTTCTAGCCGTTGAGCATTCAATGGGTTGTACTTTGTACCTAAAAGGTGCAACTAACATTTAGGTCGGCAAGGTATAGATTTCATACCATGCCTACCTCAAGTACTTTGTCTAAAACTGCATAAACAAAATAATAACTTCTAAAGCAACTAAAACTGAAAATTAAAATAAGTTTAACAAGTCTCAGACCACAATCTAAGAGTTCAAAACATAATGAAAGAGTTCAAACCACAATCTAAGTTTCTAAACCAGGTGAAACATAATAAAGTTTAAGAATTTCATGGATCATTCTCATTGTTGCTATATTCCTCCCCATCACTAGCTTTTTCACCGGCATCAGCTTTTTCTTTTCCCTTCCCCTTCACTGGACCTATGTAGTCACCATCCTCATTGTGATAGGGGTTCACTCCAGAAAAGTCACATGCCCTGAAAAAAGTTCTTGGATCAACCTCCTCTTCTTCCTCCTCTGATGATGTGCATTCTTCATAGTTGAGGGGATTGCTAGGACTGTTCATAAACCTTAGAAATTCTTCTGGATTTTCCTTACCCATCAAACATAACTTTCTAAACGGGCAATTCTCTTCAGTTTCATCTTTCGGTTCTTCTAAATTGGGATAAATTGTGTCCAAATATTCAAATAGCTCTTCTGCATTGTTAACAAGACAAGGTAGTTCTTCTTTTGTTTCCACTGGGAACCTAAACAATGCAAAAATAAGATATATGAAAACAAACAACACAACACAACACTGTTGATCTTCTTCCACTGGACGGCAAGGCCGATAAACTAAACACTGCCGACTACAGTAGAGTCGGAAAGGTGTTATCCAACTACCCTGCCGACGAATAGACCGCCGGAATGGTTCTATTTATGAAAGACGCCGACTAATAACTTAGGAAATTAAGGTTTCTGATGCCTAACGTCGGCATGGTACAAGTCAAAAACCACGCCGACAAAATATAACCCGGCATGGTTGGTTATTAGACCCTGCCGGCCCTGGTTATTGTCCAACAACGCCATGGCTCGATGGAAGGTCGGCATGTTATTCATCCTGATAACATGCCGGCGCTTTGAAAATACAAATGGTCGACGTGTTGTTCAACTATCGACCTTGCCGGCCACAAATCTGAAAATCAAAATTTTCGATTTCTAACCTAATCTAACAATCGTATTCAACAAAACAATAATGGGTTTGAGTTTATAAATCACTTACAATCTTCTTTTTCGCCTTTAGAGGTTTCTTTTCAAAGACCTTCAAGGATTGGATTTTCGGGTTTGCTAGTTCCAACCTTTCCCTTACCTTTTCCCTCTGATTTGGATCTTTTCATGTTACCAGTTGAATCTCTCTTGCTGCTGGATAGTTTAGAATCAACCATTTTCTGCAGAAAATCAAAATTGAAAATTTTGGTTGATTTTAGGTTTTTGGAATGAAATAGAAGAGGAGAGGGTTTAGAGAAGAAGAATGAAAGAGAAGAGGAGAGAGTTTAGAGAAGAAGGATTAGTGGAAGATTAATCAGTTTTTAGTTTTTAAGTTTAGGGTTTAGTTTTAGGTTAATTAGCGTAGGGGTATTAAAGTAACTTTACCACATTTTGGCCTCCCCATAATAAGGTCACATGTCCACTTAAAATTGGGTATACCCCAATTGGTTTGGGTATACCCCAATCAAGCCAGGGTATTTAACGTGATATATGTCTTTTTCAGCAAAACCATGTACTCTCGATTGTCACACCATCTGATTAGGGGCCTTTCATTTTTGTTTCATGACGAGACAAGTCAATATAAATAGCATAGCAGTGTTGCTGATAGTTGAGACTTCAGACTATACAAAATGAGTTTGAAAAATAGAAAGTGTAATCAAAAAGTGTGGTTTAAAATTGAATGATGGAAACTGAGACGCCCGAGGAAACTAATAGAAAATTTTAAAATTTTTGCCAGAACGTGCAGATGATAGAAATTACTTAACCGGTTATTAAATTATCTCTACTGAAATGCGCGTTGATTATACCCTCTAATGTCGTATAATTAGAGCTAAATTCAAGTGAGCTTTTACTAAATGTGAAGCAACCATTAATAAAGATTGGTGCAAGCACATGTGTTACAAAAGTGTGAACCACACTGGTCACTGCTAATAGTTTTATCATACTGTCATCGCGCAAGCTCATCGATGCGTATTTATACCAGTTCTAACTGCAATAGCTGATTATTAGAATTAGCTAATTTTTAACTACTGACGGTTATTGAAATTTATTATTTACATGTAAATGAATTTTGTTGGAAAATGAAAACTCATATAGTGAATAAAAAAGAAGTTGATTCTAATAAAGTGAAAATTAGATTTTGCTAAAGTTAACGTTCTTAAGCATGATCCCGTGAATTAGGAACCACAAGCTTTAGAACAACACAATTCACTTCATTTTAATCCAGTACCGGTTCCACTACCATGTGAATATTAGATGCTTTGGTTAATTGGTATAAATATATTATTGGCTTCGAATAAACAGCTAGCAGATGAATTTCATGAAGCTGGCGTCATTCATTTCTGTTTTATGACTAATACATGAAGACCGCGTATCAAATTTCTCAAGGCTGTATAAAATGCGTTCTAGGAGAAGAACGGCATCTAAAGTAAAATGAAATTTTGTGGTTTAATTAAAAGTGGAAAACGTCGAGAGTGGGAAGTTGGAGTAAACTAATATAGAATGGAAAAAAATGTCTGAAATTGGTGCTGGCAAGGAAAGGAGAATGGTTACTAAATGGGTGATGTGAAGTATGGATACATTAGATGTCTATGAAAAAAATGTCTACATTAAGAAAAAAAAAATGGTTATTTTTCACAATATAATGAAAAAAATGTCTGAAATAGAAAATGGTTATTTTTTACATTTAAGAATGAACCACAAAAATATCGATACAAATTTTGATTGTGATTTTTTCTTTTAAGTTTTTGTATTTATATTTATAGTTGCTGTTTTAAGGAGGATGTAATTTCCGGCAAGTAATGTTTTCAAATTAGAAAAATTCAAAAAATAAAATAAAAACTACCATTAATGTTACACCATAAAATAATGAAAAAATTCTGCTCTTTTATTTTTGGGGAGGAAAAAGAACATATCATAATCAATTAAAGGCACGTGTAGCTAGCCATTCTTCAAGTAGAGAAAGTCTCCTCCAAGTTCTCACAAAAACCAGCAGCCAAAGAACCAGAAAAGAGTTACATCCCTGTTGAATCAAATCCAGCCATGAAGTTTATTGCTTTTCTTTCGCTAGTGTTTATGTGCCTTGTGCTCTCCAATGGTAGTAAGTGCTGTAGCTTGCTATTTCTCTTTGCTTTACTTTTATCTCTTAGAGCAGTGTTACCTAAAATCTGATATCGAAACTTGCCTATAACATTATCAACTGATGATAAAACAGTTTAGAAGAGTTTCCTTCTTCTTTTTTTTTACTACAAATCCCTGAGTACTAATCTTGAAAAAATTCCTTTCTTTTTTTTCTTTGTAGTTTCAGCTTATGAATGTGACAAGGTGATGACCGGTGTAAGTACACTTATTTATCTCCATCGCCACGTGTACTAGCAGAGCCCACGTGGAGGCCATGTCCTAAAGAGGGATGACACGTAGGGGCATCCATGGCGTCTAGACAACGTGCCATCTGTCAAGACCAACGGTCGAAGATGAGGGAGCATCCAAAGTAGATGATCCCACGCAACACCAATGAGTTACTCTACCCCATCACGAGGTAAGATGTAATCAACGGTTGTGGATAGTCCAACTGACACGTACGTGACAAGGGAGGACCGACACCGCCCGGCACGGACCGGATAGCCCCAACCACTCGTATTTAATGCCGCTCGGGGGCACGTGTCGGGCGACCCACGAAGAAAGCGAGGATAGGTCGGGCGTAACGAGCGTGGGTATTATAGAAGCCGCGGAGTGACGGGGAAGTCCGCGGACCATGCACCTGAGCACAAGAAGATAAGGTCTCAACGACTCTTTGTCGGTGGACCCACTTGATTTAGCTATATATATGAATATCCCTTCCACAGAAAAGGAGGTGGAGGGTAGAACTAAGGAATAGGAGAGAGAATAGTGAGAAGTAAGTATGTGTTTATGGAGAATCTCTCCATAAACCACGTAAATCACCACCTCCTTTACTTTTGTAACCGTTTACTTTATAGTGAATATCTCCGGATCCGTGGACGTAGGCCTTAGTGCTGAACCACGTAAATCATCATCTCCTTTACCTTTAGCACTTGTATAGTTTCATTCATGTGTTTATGTCTCAGATCTATCACTTTGGGGATGATGACGAGATCATGACAAACTCGCGGGGTTTGGAATCCATGAATCATCATCTACCTAGGCATATTATACTTTACTCGCACTTTAATGCATGTATTCAATTCATGTTAAGATTGTTTGTGATCACGCGGACTATACTTGATTTCCGTGTTCACAATTTGGCGCTAGAAACAGGGACCTTGTCCCGGTAAAAAGATTTATCTTTCCCTGTGACTTTATGGTAACTCAAAAATTTTGTTTAGAACGTAGGCAGATCTCTGTTTAAACTCACTTTTCGCATGTATCCGTATTCTTTGTGCTATCTAACAGCTGATCTGGGCCTTTTACGAACTTTTAACTAGCAGATCTACGTCTATTGTATTTTCTACCAACAAATCTGGGCATTGCATGCGTACCCTTTAAACCAACAGATCTGGGTTTTAACTGATATTACGAACATAATTTCCACCAAGAGATTTAGACTTTTTGCAAACAACAACCCATGGACCTCATCTCGGTTAAATCCGTATCCGTCTATGTTTTTCGTATTGTTCGCCAAACTAACAGCCTGAGTACACTCATTACCACTAGAAATCGAGCTTATGAAATCAAGTTTGAACTAACAGACTAACCCGTGGACTTTTTGTCTCGGTTTACCTCCATGTTCTCTGCGAGAATATTGCAATGGAAAGGAACAAAGATGCCTGAAAGACAAAGGTACCTTCAAAAGAGGCACATAGGACTACACCACGGTAGTAACAAGGAGCAAACAAAAGGGCGCGGGACTCACAGCCGGGGACAAGACGCAGAATGGAGCGGAAAGCACATTCCTTTCAGATGCGGGCATCATTGCAATGGAAGCAAGGAAGGCCGCGGCGGCAAAGGATGCTACACCTACCGAAGGAACTTCTCAAATGGTCGCCTCCAAAGTGACAGCTACAACCAGGCCTACGGAACCTCGAGAAACAAAGGCGTAATCGGTATTCCGTAACCCCCTATGGGATGCCGCGGACTAACGAGCAAAACGAACAACCGCACGCGGGATCCTACGAAATAATAGAGCCGGTAGACAGATAGCAAGGAAATCAACACCGCGGCCCCGAGGGACAAGCTCGAGTTAAGATAGGAACAAATCAAGCATCAAACCGGTCTGCATAGATTTTGGCGCAATTAGAAGAACTAAAACGGAATCGACAGACATACGCGGACGCGGTGGCCTTACTAGCCCAAGAGAACCAAAGAATTAAGAGAGAAGATCCTCCAAAGCGCGGAGCTAGAGAATAAACAGGACGAGGCTAACTCAATGCGGACTGAATAGAGACCGGAGGATAATCCTCGAGAACACACTGCGATAGTCAACCAAAGAGGTGCGCGGAATAATAGAAGGCCCGACCCAGGACTATCACCCGGATACGTCGACTACTATGATGAGGAGGAGGCCACGACGTCAAAACCTACAAGGAAGGCACGGCCTTCCATTCAAGAAGAACACTTGTTTGGCAATGGAGAGTCTCCGCGCAGAGATGTTAGCAGAGATCAATCAAATCAAAACCAGACAGGAGGTGGAAGACTAGAAACAGTTATGAAGGAAGCCAACACCACCCCACTCGCACAACAATTTGGCCACCGCTATCATACCGCAGAAGTGCCCGGTCCCATCCTTTGAGTGTTACGACGGATCCACCGATCCTGCTGCTCACCTACGATATTACAACATGGTAATGGCCAGATGGGACCACGACGAAGCTATACTTTGCAGATACTTCCCTTCTAGCTTGAGAGACTTAGCCTTGAAGAGCCGGTAAAGATGATGGTTACAATACTCACTCCTCATCATCTATCAATCAAAAAGGGAAATTAGTTCACAACACATTTAAGCAAAATCAGGGGTAGAAAGAGCAGGACAAACCTCCAATAACCGCTGTTGGGGATAATTGTACTGGTACCCATCAGCAATTGCCATCATGCCAGCAACCGTAGGGGGAGGATTCACCACGAGATCAATCCCGCTGGTCACAAGATTCTCGCCCCACCCTCGATCTACCACCTCCTCCGGGGTTAGCTCCATATGCCGACGAGTAAAAGAGTCCGAACTCTTTTCCCCCTCAATCACAGGGGCAGGACGACGCACGACAAGCAAGTTTTTCTTTTGCAGCCACGCCAAAACAGCATCATCACCATCCGTGACCAAGGACCGCGTGAAGTCATCTGAGGGAGAGTCTAAGGACGTCCCACCAAGCGAGGCACCAGTAAAACTTAGCGCCAAAACACCACCAGCAGTGGAGGAGGTGCCGACACAAACCTCGGGATGCACTGCCAAAACCCCAGCATCAGATCCACGTGTGGGGTCACCCCCGCAACTATTCTTAAGGACATTCCAGTCATCACCATCTGGAAGCAGATTGAAGTCCGAGACAAGCCCCATAACTGTGGCCATGTCAAATGATTGTTCCCCGGATAAAATCTTACCAAAGGAAAACTCGCAATAAGCATCCCCATCCTTGTCACCACTACATCCCCAATACCCTTGTCCACAACATCCCCAATACCCTTGTCCACAACATCCTTGTCACCACCATCCCCATCCTTGGTAGCCCCCTCAGCCTGAGCATCACCACCACCACCAGTAGCCTGATCATTACCACCACCACCAGTAGCCTGATCATTACCACCACCACCAGTGGCCTGACCACCACCACCTCCACCAATGCTCCCACCGGCAATACTATCTACTTCTTGAATGGGCGGAGAAGTCTCAATTCGCTCTTCCCCGTCGGAAACATCCTCATCACCATCCACGGGACTGTTCACATCCTCGAAGTGTGTAGAACCCTCGGTGGGAGAATTCGGCGATTGCTTCGGATTGATCCTCTTGTCTCTACGCACCTACCACACATAATGATAAAAGAGCCATCGGCATCTCCTTTCCTTAGCATAATCAATATTATTCAAGAAAACGAAGGGGCATATATACGTAGAAAACAAACAACACACCTTAGCAACATCAGTATTCTGCGAAAGAAGGTTAGCATCAGGGATATCTTCGTCTTCCGCGTCGTCAACATCGCGATTATAAGCAAAATCCATACCTACAAAACTCATCTGCCAAGGGCGAATGGGCATAACGAGCGGGAGAAGCCGCGATGAGGACTCATCAGCAGCGAGGTCGCCAACCATGGGGTCCAGGGACCCAACCATAGGCCCACGGACCAACGACTTCAAGAACAAAAGGACCATTCATAGTCATGATCACGCTTAATCCTCTCATCAGCGGGAATAGAAGACCTTCGGCACTGGGAACCCTCGCCATCTTGGAATCACTTACCTCACTCAAAAGTCGAACTTCCCCCTTAGCGGAGCAATGTTCCGCAGACTCCGTACCACGGCTTACGAGTATTCCTGTTAACGTAATCTCCAAAGGATTTGTTAAAATTTTCAGGAGTGTACCACCCTTTCTCCTTTTCTAATTTAGGGGCATAGCAGGTCATCATCGTTTGCCCCTTACTACGAAGATAGCATTCACGAAGATGGCGAAGATAGTTTCCTGTCAATCCGTTGCACCCCGCGATTATGACTTTTCTTGGCAGATATCGCTGGCTAGACAAGACCTGTAGTAGAAATCATCACCGGCTTTATACAAAGGTAACATCAAACCAGCCTCGAAAGCACCCACGGTCGTCGAGAAATGAAAGGCATCATACTTGTAATTGGTAACCATCTCATAAGTTATATCTTTATCGAGGCATAAAAACGAACTTGGAAGTGCTTTGAAGACCGTGCTTCAATTTGAAGGCCTCAAGATCAATGTGTCGGAAAGTAAACTTCTTATTACCCAAAGGTAAAGGACGAAAAGTAATGAAAGAGAGTCTTCCTCGAAAGCACCTCCCGTAGTATCTTCCGCGGAGCCCGCAGCCTTCTTCTTAGGAAGAACTATATCTCCCGAAGACTCTATCTCCGCAGCCTTTCTCTTCGTAGACAGAGTCTTAGTTGACTTACTCGAACTAGGCACAGGTGGATTAGTCCGCGGTGGAGGCTTGGAGCGGAGAGGCTGCACATTTAAAGGCTCATCGCGCGGATTCGCTTCTCAGAGATTCACCTCTAGGGCGATTCGCGGCATATTTAGACCCCTGCGGTGGATCACCCCTTTTAAGCGAAGATCTCTGACCAAGGGGCGAGGATGTTCGTCCATCCCGAGGATTATCCTGGGTAAGTGAAGGCGGGGCTCCACCCTAATATTGGAATCACTCCGAGGAGACACGTGAGGACTCGACGGAGGAGTTTGGTAAGGAACCCGCGGATGGTCGGACATGTCTCAAGGGCACAAACACGAATAAAAGTGCAAGTCAGAGGCAAGGAAGATCGAAAAGCAAGAAAATCTCAAGAACAACAGCAAACGTGAAGAAAACCCTAGATTTCATCTACAACTACTTAAACTCTCAAGCTATTATTCCAACTCAAAAGAAGAAAAATAAGATTAAAGCATGACCAATGAAACATACGGCTCAGTGGCCAACTCTCAAATCCCGTGGATATACATAAAATTAAATTCATCATCAACGCATCACCAGAAAATCAAGAACTCAACAGGGTTAGGGCGATTAAAGGGAATAAAAATCATACCCGAACCTCAAAGAGTAAAGCGAGCAAATAAAGGTGGCGGACAAGAAAGAGAAGCAGCAGAAGCCAGCAGAAACAATGGTGTCGAGGAAGTTAAGAAGATGAAGAAGACAAAAGAACAGAGAATAAAAATGTAAATGTGAATTAAATTCACATTCTCTCATTCTTCTCTTTTTATAAGACCAAGAGAAACCGTCCACTACCCAAAGGGCGCTTATGGCCGGATATGGGAAACGTGCACAATAAATGCGGGTAGCACCTTTTAGGAGAAGTTATGAGGAGGGAGATAAAAACGCATTACCACGATTCTTCTTCTTCCAACAAAGCTAAATGCCCAGATCACAAGAAGAGGGGCAAATTGTAAGTACACTTATTTATCTCCATCGCCACGTGTACTAGCAGAGCCCACGTGGAGGCCATGTCCTAAAGAGGGATGACACGTAGGGGCATCCATGGCGTCTAGACAACGTGCCATCTGTCAAGACCAACGGTCGAAGATGAGGGAGCATCCAAAGTAGATGATCCCACGCAACACCAATGAGTTACTCTACCCCATCACGAGGTAAGATGTAATCAACGGTTGGGGATAGTCCAACTGACACAGACGTGACAAGGGAGGACTGACACCGCCTGGCACAGACTGGATAGCCCCAACCACTCGTATTTAATGCTGCTCAGAGGGCACGTGTCAGACGACCCACGAAGAAAGCGAGGATAGGTCAGCGTAACGAGCGTGGGTATTATAGAAGCCGCGGAGTGACAGGGAAGTCCGCGGACCATGCACAGAGCACAAGAAGATAAGGTCTCAATAGCTCTTTGTCAGTGGACCCACTTGATTTAGCTATATATATGAATATCCCTTCCACAGAAAAGGAGGTGGAGGGTAGAACTAAGGAATAGGAGAGAGAATAGTGAGAAGTAAGTATGTGTTTATGGAGAATCTCTCCATAAACCACGTAAATCACCGCCTCCTTTACTTTTGTAACCGTTTACTTTATAGTGAATATCTCCGGATCCGTGGACGTAGGCCTTAGTGCTGAACCACGTAAATCATCGCCTCCTTTACCTTTAGCACTTGTATAGTTTCATTCATGCGTTTATGTCTCAGATCTATCACTTTGGGGATGATGACGAGATCATGACAAACTCGCGGGGTTTGGAATCCATGAATCATCATCTACCTAGGCATATTATACTTTACTCGCACTTTAATGCATGTATTCAATTCATGTTAAGATTGTTTGTGATCACGCGGACTATACTTGATTTCCGTGTTCACAACCGGAATATTCAGGGGACCATGCCAACCACATTGCAGCTAATTTTGCGAAACTTATTACCAAGGAACTGGAGAATGTTATGTTGCACACTCGTGCATGTGTAGTTATCATAGTTCTACTCCTTGCCAGTAACGTATTACCATTTGGTTATAATTTAGCGAACATTGTTACATAGATGAATCCATTTTAAACCATGTGTTTCGTTGTTCCTGAAATTGGTTTTTTTAGCACAAAATTGGTTAAAAAGACCAAAATCAACAATTCCTGGATGAAAATGACATTTAGATTTTGATACTGTTTAAATGGACAAAAATAAAAAAAATAGCCAGGATGTAAACAGTTTCATCTTGCCCATTTTCAAATACTTTTTCTTATTTTTAATTTACATCAGGATGAATCCAGTTTCATCCTTGTTATTTTTTAAGTATAAGTCACGATGAATCCAGTTTCATCCTTGCTATTTTTTTTTTGTGTCCATTTCACCCATACTAATTTTTACTCGTCCATTTGAACAATGTTTTAAAATTATTTGGACAAATGGCCCATTTTCTGTTTTTTTTAGTGAAATACACTTTACAATTGATTGTCGATTGACTGGTCTAAATCGGTCCCTTATTGACCATTTATGGCCACCAGATTTTTCCTACCCAAGCTAATACCATTTGCGTACAACATTTCCTTAAACCAATGATGAAATGCAAATTGCAACAATCGGTATTGCTATCATAAAAATCTTAACACATGACAATATTACTATCATTTAAACCTACAGAATTCTTCAATGTATGTGTCTCCTTGAGAATATTTACACCCTTAAAGATATACATCCGCGGATGGTTTACCTTGAATGAAGAAATTCAATTGGGAAAAATTCACTCTCCTTTTGGTTCACAACACCATATATTCCAGACTCACACAACTTGATTCGTTTGAGGGTTCATTATTTTTCATGAGAATACTCACTTTTGTTTCATGTGCAGTTCATTACATGTCCATTTCATAGCGCGCATAAAAGTTGGCAAGATTATATATGTTTCGTGGAGAATAAATGATCGATGTAATGAAAAAATGTTTAAGACTAATTGAAGGAAGAAAACCGAGAGGTTGGAGTAAACTATTCAAAATGTTATCGTCAGCAAAGTAACAAAATGAGAAAAAATATTGAGAGACATATAAAGGAGTGAAATGGTATCGGATATTATGGGATTATAGAATTCTTTAACTGACAATCACAAGGATGAGGTATTTTTGTGTTGTTAGGAACAAGCCTAAGAGCTTTAAGAACAAACCAACTGGCAAATTTTAATTATGTTTGGTTTTTGTTGTTTCTTTAAAATATTTTGTTTGAGAAGAAGTGGTCTCTTTAGTTTCTTGTAACAAAAACTAGATGGTAAGAAACAAAATCAATTTGTTTTGGGCACCAAAATGCGTGTACAATATTTTCGGCAAATTGCTATCTTTGTCATTTATTTTTCTCATTTTCTTTTTTTATATAGGATGGATAAAAAATTCATTGGCGTGACCTGCAACAATCAATACTGTACAGTCCGGCTATAAGAAACCAGGGATTGATCGAACTAAGAAAAAGTTAGCAGTTATGATATTACTATTATCACTATAACCTACAAAAATCTTCAATGCTAGTATTACATCTTTAAAATACCTTTAGAAACATCTACGGTCAATTCACCTTACCGATATACGATGGAGAGAACTCAATTGGGAAAATTCCATGCTTAGTTTCCTTCTGCAACACCTTGATCATCGCCGGTCATTTTTGTTTCATGTCGAATTCATTACTTTCCGTTTGATATATTATGAATAAAAGTTGGTAAAAATATATAAAAATGAAAAAATGGATGTATGTTGGAGTAAAGTGAGAGGTTGGAGTAAACTAATCAAAACCTCGTCAATCCTACTAGCTTTTTTGACTCTAGCAAAGTAAAAAAATGCGAAAAAGTGCGAGCAAGGATGTAAGAATTATCATCCCATTAAAAGTTCAAGAATTATAATTCCTCAAGCTAAGTTGAATTGGGAGCAATGAAGAATGTTTATGTAGCAGTCACACTATTTGTTTTTACACAAAATTGGTCAAAAAGACCAAAATCAACAATTCCTGGGTGAAAAAGACACTTAGGTTTTGATACTGTTTAAATAGCCAAAAATTAAAAAGACACTGTTTAAATGGACAAAAATTTAAAAATAGGCAGGATGTAACCAGTTTCATCCTGTCCATTTTCAAATATTTTTTTCTTATTTTTATTTTACACAGGATGCATCCAGTTTCATCCTTGCTATTTTTTTAAGTATAAGCCAGGATGAATCCAGTTTCATCCTTGCTATTTTTTTTTGGCTATTTCACCCGTTTTTTTTTTACACGTCCATTTGAACCGTGTTTTAAATTTTTTTGGACAAATGACCCATTTTCTCTTGTTTTTATTTTAAAAAGAAAAAGTTAATATGTTATAAGAAACTTCTAAAGATTTAAAAAAAGTTTAAAGACGAACGCAGGATCCGACTTAACAAAACAAGACTAGTTGGAGCATCTTTGAAAGTCTTTAAGTTCAAACACCATAACATGACGGTGGTTTTAATACATTCGCTACTTCTAGCTCTCCAAAAGAGATCTTATTCCTTTCCTAACATATCGACCAACAAATAACAAAACAAAGACAAAAAGTTCCCAATTTCTCTACTCTTTCCCCTTAGCCATAAGTAATAATTCCGTATCCCCAAGTAATAAGTTCTATGGGCATAACATTCTCACTTGTAATTTCAGTTTAAGTTAATAAAATGCATGCTTCAAAAGAAAAATCCCCAATTAAATGGGAAATAATGGAAGATATGTTCCACAGTTTCGTCTTCCATATTACAAATTTACAATTCACATTTTAACCGTAATACATCTTGTTTAAAGCATTTCCATAGTAGGTCACGAATTATGACGATCGGCCCATAGCATAAACAAATTATAATATTATTAATATTAAATAAGATGTTAATTACGGGGACTTGTCGAATTAGGTTTATTTTATTTTTATTTTTCTGAAAAACAAGGTCAATTTAGTGTACAACTATTGTTGATTTAAATGAAAAGATGACACCTTACATCAGCCGAACAAACTAAAACAAGTCGTCCAAAGCATTAAAAGAAAGGAAAAAACTTGAACATCAAACTCATTTATTCTTATACATGTTTCTTTCATCTTAGTAGCTGAGCTGAATTGACGTATTAATGTCCTGAATGGCTTGAGATAACATCTGATGGTTAATTTGCACTCATACCTCAATGAATAAAATGTTGGGATATTTTGACTTTGGGTCACAACTCTGGTTGCGTTTGGGTCACAACTTTGTGACCAGAGTTGCGTTTGGGTCACGCCAAAACTTTAATGAGAGTTTGGGTCACGGACCGTGTTTGACTGTCTTGACAGTTACATAATCTGGTTAAATGTGTATATGACTGAATAAAATTTGGATTTGAGATTATTTACTAACCTTGCCATTTAAACCCAAAATTCAATTCAAAGAGAAATCTTTTTTCTTCTTTGGTTTTTTCCACTTGTAATTGAAGCTGGTAATGAATCGAGTACAGCAGAAAAACATAACCAAACCTCAAATTTGTCTTCCTGTAATTCAAATCTTGTCAAACTCTTAAAATTCTTCTTAATCTCGCCATTGCTAGCTGATTTTTAACGGCATATTGTTGTTCTTCAGCTCTGTTTTCCCGTGGAAGTTACAAATTCAAACCCAAACTTTGTTTGCAACTAAGATTAAAGTTCCTTGTCGTTGTCACTTTGAATTTGGATGCAAACCCACTTCTTCTAATTCTTTATAGATTCTCAAAACGTGTAAACAGGCTAACCCATGTTTCCACTCTAGCAAATTGAAATTCATTCATCATACTTGACTTGATTCAACGATTTCTTAAGACAATACCAACCCACCAGTACAGTCCAACTATCACCCAAACATCAACATCGCTAGCATCAGTTTTCCAATAAACCCTAATTTGATTCTCACTCCTCTAACTAACACAATAATCTTCACCTATAATTCCCAACACAGGAACCCTAGTTCATAATTTGGGGAAGAACACAAGAAATCCATAACTTGTGATTCTCAATCTTCACAACTAAACCACAATAAAAACTCTATCTAACAAATTTCACTTCAAATTAAACAAACCCACCTATAATTCATGAATTCTTACTCAATTTTACATAACAAGATTAAAATCAAAGAAACCCTAAATTACCTGGGTTCATTCGATCTATCATCATCATCAGTTTTTCTATGTTCAACAACATCAATATCTTCGATCTCATATATCATTAGACAGTTCAATTGATCCATCTCATGCTTCCCTCGGAAAATCTCTCAACACAGCTCTCTGAATCGCCAAAGAAGTAGAAATAAGAGACGGACAGACGGAAATAGAAGTAAGAAGAAGACGGTCAATGACAAAATTAAATAAATTGAAATTAATTTTTCAAAATAATAAATTAACTAACGGTCAAGACAGTCAAACACAGTCCGTGACCCAAACTCTAATTAAAATTTTGGCGTGACCCAAACGCAACTCTGGTCACAAAGTTGTGACCCAAAGTCAAAATATCCCTAAAATGTTTACACTAGTTTACTTCCACAACTACCATGTATTCGTCAGTCATATGACCTGATAATGTGCCACTCATTATATTTAAATGACAAGGTCATTATGTTTCTGTTTCATGTTTCCGTAGCATTGTATCAAAGTTTTTGAAGACTATAAAATGGATTTGGATAGACAGAAGTGTAAAGAAAATGCTTGATTTAAAATTATGAGGGAGATACAGAGATGCTGGAGTAAACTAACAAAAGTGTCTGGCCAGTCGTTTTATCAACCATACTGGATTTTTCTATTAGGATAGAGTGTGGAAAAGTTATTAGGTCTGCTAGAATATACAAGAAGAGAAATAAGACAATTTTACTCTAAAACTACGATAAAAGAAGATTGTTGTATTATGTGTTCTGAGGTAATCGTAGCATGTTGAAAGTTTAAAATTTTGTTCTTCTGCAACGAAAATTAGTTTATTTAAAAAAATAATTATATGTAATTCATTGTTGTTTATTCTTTTATTTATATCTTCTCCACGGTAAGGGGTTTCTTTATTGTGTTCCTGAGATGAATTTTTTTTTTCTCATGTAACTCGTTAGATCAGTTGTC
The DNA here is from genome assembly GCA_023531295.1 of Papaver armeniacum. Classification (NCBI taxonomy): domain Eukaryota; kingdom Viridiplantae; phylum Streptophyta; class Magnoliopsida; order Ranunculales; family Papaveraceae; genus Papaver; species Papaver armeniacum. The sequence continues at coordinate 299,269 of JAJJWW010005402.1, read as the reverse complement.
TCTTAGCTCCGTATCCTTTTCTCATGTAATTTTTCAGGGAAAATAAATGTAGTTTTAGTAACCCAACTTAAGATTATTAACCCAACATTAACGGAGTAAGAGCCTTGAAGTGTTAAACAAAAGAAGTCAATTCTTTTTCAATCCTTATTTGTCCCTCAACCAACACTACATACTCCAGAAAAAACCACAACAAATTTACTTTGAAATCCAACATAAATGGGATCCCTATTCTAGAGAATGCATTTTTCTCTATGTAGCTACATCCCCTGAATTATTCGAATACTTGTTTTCAAAGGATACATAGGGGATAACTTGTTTTACTTGTAACTTGTCTGGATGCGGGTTTTTTGGAATTTTTTTTTTTTTTGAAGCCCAGTAAGTCATCATTTCAAGGAAGATCAACTTGAGAGTCGGTCCGGTGACTCTTTACCAATTTGCATTGACTCTTTTAAATAATACTATCCCAAAAAGGGGTGTTACTCTTCCTTCACCTTGAGTTTGCACGTTCGTCAGATTGTAAAAGTTCATTAACACAAAGACGACGGTGTGATGGAACAAAGATTATGTTTATCATCATTTTATACACGAAATTTTAATTTCCATATGGTAGCTAATGCTGACCTTTTGCAGTGGACAATAGAAAGATTGACATCGTAGCATCAAGATTCTGAGCCTGTTTCATCATCAAGTTACAGAAAACTTTACATGCATTCAAGTTAAAATTAAACTGAACGAAACCACCCGTGCAATCTTAGGAAGAACTAGAAAAAAAACTAAAACAATAAATTCATATGGTTATACATGTTTATTTCATCTTAGAAAAAAGCTAAGCTAAAATGACATAGTAATGCCCATTATGACTTCGGATAACATCGGATGGGTAATTGGCATTAGTGGATTTCACGAAAGGTCAATGAAGAAATTTCCACAATATCTTGTACTCGAGAGTTATACCACCTGGTAATTTGCTGTTCATTTTGGTTTCATGATATATTCATTGCATTTCCATTTAACTTTCGAATATCAAGTTATTTGAAGACTATAAAAGAAAAATTGATAGAATGAAGAAGCATGGAAAAAATGTAGAAGAAGTATGAAGAAGATGTTTGATGTAAAAAACAGAGCGCAAATATTGAGACGGTGGAGTAAACTAACAAAATAAGTTGACCCTGTTATCATAACTCCAATGCTACAAGGAAGTGAATGATTTTGTTCGATCCCTGATACTCCTGAGACGTATTATCATTAAGTGACATGTTGATATTGGTCTAAACTTTTTCTCTTGAGATGCTATTTATTTTCTTGATGAAAATTAGTGAAAAAAATTAACTAAAAATAATTCTTTATTTAAAAGTTGTTTTACCCGTTGTTGATGGTGGTTTTTAGACAAGGGGTAAAATCGTAAAACCCCATGACCTAGTGTTACCCGCAACACATTAACTAAGAGCATTTAACTCAGGTGTAAATAATTAATAGGGGTATTTTTTCAAAATACCGTGTTAGGGTTTTCAACACGTAACCCTAATTCCAAAACCAAGCCGCACTCTGCGCACCATGGCGAAGAATGCCAAACCAAGCCGCACTCTGCGCACCATGGCGAAGAATGCCAAACCAAGCCGCATCTTGCGCATCATTGGCAACAATGCCAAACCAAGCCGCACTATGCCCACCATGGCAACCATGCCAAACCAAGCCGCACTCTGCGCACCATGGCAAAGAATGCCAAACCAAGCCGCACTCTGCATACTGCGTGGCAAAGAATGCCAAACCAAGCCGCACTCTGCGCACCATGGCAAAGAATGCCAAACCAAGCCGCATATCACGCATCATTGGCAACAATGCCAAACCAAGCCGCACTCTGCGCACCATGGCAACCATGCCAAACCAAGCCGCACTCTGCGCACCATGGCAGAAATGCCAAACCAAGCCGCACTCTGCGCACCATGGCAGCAATGCCAAACCAAGCCGCACTCTGCGCACCATGGCAAAGCAATGCCAAACCAAGCCGCATCTGCGCATCATTGGCAACAATGCCAAACCAAGCCGCACTCTGCGCACCATGGCAAAGAATGCCAAACCAAGCCGCACTCTGCGCACCATGGCAAAGAATGCCAAACCAAGCCGCACTCTGCGCACCATGGCAGCAATGCCAAACCAAGCCGCACTCTGCGCACCATGGCAGCAATGCCAAACCAAGCCCCACTCCGCGCACCATGGCAGCAATGCCAAACCAAGCCGCATACTGCGCATCATTGGCAACAATGGCAAACCAAGCCGCATACTGCACACCATGGCAACAAATCTCCAAGCCGCTATGCCTTTGGCACACGCCAAATATAGCGCCCTAGGCTTGCAAGACTTGCAACTAGGTCAACATGACCGCACGTGCCATTGGCACATGCCAATACGTGCCGCAAGCCATATTCCAAGTCGCTATGCCATTGGCACACGCCAAATGTAGCGCCTAGGCTTGCAAGACTTGCAACTAGGTCAACATGGCCGCACATGCCATTGGCACATGCCAATACGTGCCGCAAGCCATATTCCAAGTCGCTATGCCATTGGCACACGCCAAATGTAGCGCCTAGGCTTGCAAGACTTGCAACTAGGTCAACATGGCCGCACATGCCATTGGCACATGCCAATACGTGCCGCAAGCCATATTCCAAGTCGCTATGCCATTGGCACACGCCAAATGTAGCGCCCTAGGCTTGCAAGACTTGCAACTAGGTCAACATGGCCGCACATGCCATTGGCACATGCCAATACGTGCCGCAAGCCATATTCCAAGTCGCTATGCCATTGGCACATGCCAAATGTAGCGCCCTAGGCTTGCAAGACTTGCAACTAGGTCAACATGGCCGCACATGCCATTGGCACATGCCAATACGTGCCGCAAGCCATATTCCAAGTCGCTATGCCATTGGCACACGCCAAATGTAGCGCCCTAGGCTTGCAAGACTTGCAACTAGGTCAACATGGCCGCACATGCCATTGGCACATGCCAATACGTGCCGCAAGCCATATTCCAAGTCGCTATGCCATTGGCACATGCCAAATATAGCGCCCTAGGCTTGCAAGACTTGCAACTAGGTCAACATGGCCGCACATGCCATTGGCACATGCCAATACGTGCCGCAAGCCATATTCCAAGTCGCTATGCCATTGGCACACGCCAAATGTAGCGCCCTAGGCTTGCAAGACTTGCAACTAGGTCAACATGGCCGCACATGCCATTGGCACATGCCAACACGTGCCGCAAGCCATATTCCAAGCCGCTATGCCATTGGCACACGCCAAATATAGCGCCCTAGGCTTGCAAGACTTGCAACTAGGTCAACATGGCCGCACGTGCCATTGGCACATGCCAATACGTGCCGCAAGCCATATTCCAAGTCGCTATGCCATTGGCACACGCCAAATGTAGCGCCCTAGGCTTGCAAGACTTGCAACTAGGTCAACATGGCCGCACATGCCATTGGCACATGCCAATACGTGCCGCAAGCCATATTCCAAGTCGCTATGCCATTGGCACACGCCAAATATAGCGCCCTAGGCTTGCAAGACTTGCAACTAGGTCAACATGGCCGCACGTGCCATTGGCACATGCCAATACGTGCCGCAAGCCATATTCCAAGTCGCTATGCCATTGGCACATGCCAAATGTAGCGCCCTAGGCTTGCAAGACTTGCAACTAGGTCAACATGGCCGCACATGCCATTGGCACATGCCAATACGTGCCGCAAGCCATATTCCAAGTCGCTATGCCATTGGCACACGCCAAATGTAGCGCCCTAGGCTTGCAAGACTTGCAACTAGGTCAACATGGCCGCACATGCCATTGGCACATGCCAACACGTGCCGCAAGCCATATTCCAAGTCGCTATGCCATTGGCACACGCCAAATATAGCGCCCTAGGCTTGCAAGACTTGCAACTAGGTCAACATGGCCGCACATGCCATTGGCACATGCTAATATGTGCCGCAAGCCATATTCCAAGTCGCTATGCCATTGGCACACGCCAAATGTAGCGCCCTAGGCTTGCAAGACTTGCAACTAGGTCAACATGGCCGCACATGCCATTGGCACATGCCAATACGTGCCGCAAGCCATATTCCAAGTCGCTATGCCATTGGCACACGCCAAATGTAGCGCCCTAGGCTTGCAAGACTTGCAACTAGGTCAACATGGCCGCACATGCCATTGGCGCCAACACGTGCCGCAAGCCATATTCCAAGCCGCTATGCCATTGGCACACGCCAAATATAGCGCCCTAGGCTTGCAAGACTTGCAACTAGGTCAACATGGCCGTACGTGCCATTGGCACATGCCAAACACACACGCCGGTAGCCTAACTTGCAAACCGTGCAACCTACCACCAAGGCATTCCGCACATGCCATTGGCACATGCCAAACACACACGCTGGTAGCCTAACTTGCAAACCGTGCAACCCACCACCAAGGCATTCCGCACATGCCATTGGCACATGCCAAACACACACGCTGGTAGCCTAACTTGCAAACCGTGCAACCTACCACCAAGGCATTCCGCACATGCCATTGGCACATGCCAAACACACACGCTGGTAGCCTAACTTGCAAACCATGCAACCTACCACCAAGGCATTCCGCACATGCCATTGGCACATGCCACACGCGCCATTAGCAGCACCACTTGCACTCAAGGCGCAACCAACGAGATATCAACACAAAACTGGGGGATGCTTCTTTAGGGTTTTGGTTTGGCGGTCACAGCATGCAGCGTACACTACGCTCACATTAAGAAAGTGTGAATAGGAATAAAGCGGTCAAATAAAAGAGGAAATAATGGTGAAAAACGTTTTCACCCATTAAACCATGCGGTTACCACCTCCTCCCATTATTTCACCCTTTACTCTCTTCCTTCATGAGGCCAGTGGTACGTTTCAATCTCGACTTGTATAAATAGGTCTTACCTATTTCCACCGGACAACAAGTCTCGGTCAGGAGAAATATACTACACTTACACTCTCGGAAAGGCAACTTTGCAAGCTCTCCAAAAGCTTTCATCTCTTGCAAGCTTCCTAAGCTTTCACTTTCGATATAAGTCGAGATACTACTCTCCTCAACACCTTTCTTTGCTTCCTCCCCAAATCAACCCTTCTCCTCCACTTTGTGACCGAAGCAAATCTGAACGGCCATTTCTTGGTTTAGGCCGGACTTGTGCTGATTGATCTCTCGAATCTATAAAGTGCTCACGTGCAAGACATTTGTTTAGGGTTTGAACCAGTTTCTCACTCACCTACCGAATTTACCGAAATCGGCAGAAACGATTTTTACCCATAAACAATTGGCGACCACAATGGGAGGATTGATCTATCGGCTACAATGTCGATCTGTCGATCTCGTTCTTCGACCCGGATGTCAAGATGGTAGGGGAAGGCGACTCAATCCGACGCAACTACCGGACGACCCTTGCTTACGATTTGCAAAACTACACAAGAAACGGGGACTTGCCGAAAATGCTACCACTCGATCCGACTCAACTACCGAGACGACCCGGTTACCGGTTGCAAAAACTACACGAGAAAATCGGGGACTCGGCAAGATGCTATCAACGACTAGGGACTTGCTTGTGATGCTACCAAAGAAACCGCCTTTTACACGGAGAGGGGCGTGTTCACAAAACCTATGAAGTGAGTAAATTTAGACTGCACAAGATATACGATCTACATTTAGGTCCTTAGTAAAACCGTCATACTACTGAGTCTTGTGCCTATTGCTAGCACACACTTTCATAAAAACAATATTCCTTTCCCAAAACATAATCAGAGTCATATTATCAAAACCATTCATCCCAGAAATAATCCAATACCCTAAAAAGATACCAGCTGTCTATCAAAGGTCACGTTTTGAACCAAACATCCAATATGTCTTTCAAAAAAAAAAACCTAAATGAAAGTTTAACGGAGAAACGTTCAAGGAAAATCATCCAACGAAGTCTCTCTTTTGGAGAAAGTCAACTTCGCATCTTCAAGAGCCGCTCTCTTCATAGTCAACATCTTGGAAAGCTTTTCAAGTTTCATCTCCTGTCGTGCAATCTCCTCGGCGGAAAGGCTTTCGATTGCTTTGCATCTTTCAACTTTTGGATCTCGGCAAGGCCTTCGACAAACCACGAAGTGTTGAACTCCTTTTCTACGCACACGTCGCGATGGTGCTCCCGATCGGCAATAACGTCTTGAAACGGTGTGACCAAATACCTCACGCATGTCCTCAATGGAAGACAAAGCCTCTTCCACACGCTTAACCAGCGCAAATCGACTAGTGACTTTCTTGGTTGTAGCCGTATGTCCGTGCTTCTCCCGTTCCGTGTACAACGCCTCATGCTTAGCCTAGACGCTAAAGCCGCCAACCAAAGACATGACCCGGATAAGGAACCAAGTACGGGGATCAAAATGGCGCCCGCAAGTGGCCTCACGACTCGCAAAGGTCTTCTTCCATGTCTACGACAACAACCATCAGAGAATCATCCACCGTTTGAACCACGTCTATGCCCGGCAATTGGCTGACTCCCATCTCCAAGTCACCGGCGGTGGTCACCAAAGGCAAGTTTTCGTGTGACTCCACCCCAGAATCGTCCTCCGAACCGGATTCCTCCTGCAAACTTGAGTTAGACATTTTTCAAAAGAAGAAACAGAAGAAGAAGAAAGAAAAGAAGCGCGAAACTCACCGAACCACTTCCCCCCAAGAAGAACCAAAGGTTGCCAGAGGAATCACTCTCGCTTGTTGAACTTTCTTCTTTCTATGACTCATCACCGCTATGAGTAGGCTCGGTCTGCCGGAATTCCTTGAAGAAACCTGCCGTCTCTGGCAACGTGCAAGGGCAGCGAAAGCATTAACACTACCGAAGCCCTAAAGGAAACAAGACACATGTTCTCAGCCGAAATTCACGTGTTTTGAGACAAACCAATGAAGAGGCGACACATACCTGGTTATTGGAAGAATCCCCAGAAAGACACAAGAGCCGTGGGAGGATCTTGTGAAACCGTCCGAACCCGCCAAAGACGATTCTTCGTTCTCCGTTCTTTGGCCTGGGACTTTCTCAATTGCTAGGCAACTTTCGCTTGGGATCTCTCAACATTGGATACTTCTTCAAAACCCGCTGGGAAGGTTTGCAACGAACGTTTTCCACCACGTTATTCACAAAATTTCGGATCATAATAAACTCGTCGCACCAAAACTCATTATAGCCGAAGGTCGTCGAAGTTACTCTTCCCATTTGAAAGAAGGGAAGACGGATACCCGGCTCAAAGGGCATCAAGGCGTCAAGGGCGACACGCAACGAATCCTTAGGGATCACCGGCCGGTAAACAAGAGGCACCCCTTGATCGAAGCCCATGTGACGAGCAGCACGGTCAATATTATAAGCAGCTATCTGGAAAGATCCCACGAAGAAAGACGGTATATAACCGGGCGAGCAGCTCTGAATGAACATGTAACACCCCGTGTTTTTAGCATGGCGCATGCTAAAAGATGCGCCATTTGCTTGTGATGAAGCTTCATCCAAAGCTTCCGCAGCGTGAAAAAGGTGGATTGGGTTAGGGCCAATACCGCGCCAAAAATGGCGTATTATGTTTGGCATTTGGCCAAGGGACAATATTGCATCATCATGATGCATTAGGCCATTGGGTAAGTGGCCTTGAGCTTACAAACGTAATCATTGCGCATTATGAGAGTTATTGGCCAACAACCAATATCGCACAATCATTGTGCATCGGACCGAGAGAGGCTGGTCGAGAGAATATTGCATAATCATTATGCGATAGGCCAAAGAGAATGTCGCATAATCATTGTGCAGGCAGACGGAACGAGTGGTGCACAATCATTGTGCAACGAACGGAAACTCGGCAATCATTGCGGTCATTCGTAAATTCATGGCAACGGCCATGAATAGTGAAGCATGTCAATATGCTCCCCTTTTCATACTTGTAGAAATTCCATTAAGACATATATAGGGAGGGGTAGTTGGTTGAAGGTGCATATGCGGACTATGTACCAAGTAAGCTTCATAGCTTAGCCGGAAGAGCATAAATGATGCCTAAGGCTCATTTATAGTTGCGTAGCCTTTCGAAGAGGGTATTTGATGCGTTGGCATCACTATGCCACGGCGCGGACCCGATGATGCATAATCATTATGCATCTTGGCGGAATGGCCTATACGAACCAGGCCATTACCGTTTTTGCTAGGCCACAGCCTTGCAAACGATTTGGTTTAATTTTCTGTCCCTTCGGGATGAACTACGGTGCGTGCTTGATCCCTTTAGAGTAGGGAAGGGTACGTAGGCAGCGCAAATGAGTTGCGGCATTGTCGGTCCAGACGTTGGCCCCTCATATCATCTAAGCTTGGTAGCTCGACGCAAGAGATGATTGTGGCCGGACTTGATGAGGCTTAGTTGCATGCCGATAAGTGAATGCTCATACTTCCTATCAAGTTATGAAGATATGGTAAGCGAGTTAACGTGGGAAATGGCAAGGGCTTGGTGTGGCCTACGCTAAAGTCTAAGGCTTATGCCCTGGACAAGACACGGCAATGTGACGGTTGCTCAGCTAGCTAGGAAATTCATTTATGAATTCCCTACATAAAGGTAAAGCCGGAGACGCATGAAAAATGCATTGGCATTGGCCTTATGGCCTTAAACCCTTTTTGCGGGACAAGGGTAAGTTGGAACAGTGTGGAAGCTAAGTTAGCTGCGTCATGCTCCACGAGCAGCTTGCAAGGACAATTGGACGTGCATTTGCCTAGCTTTGAGGCCGGATCGTAGCTTCATCATGGCGCACCGGGAGATTACGGCTGCGGGGCAACGCGCCAAAGGCGTAATTTTCCGGTCCGTCACGAGATGGTATCGAGCAAGTTCCGAGAAAACTCTAGGGACTTGTGCGGGGTGGACTCATTAGCGAGTATTTTCCTTAACGGAAAAACTTTAAGTTGGAGAGTAGGCCAACTTTTGCGAATCGAGTTGAGCTTGTATAAGTGCTGTGAGTTTGCCAGGCCTCTGTGGCACCCGCTTACGAGCATCCGGAAGACCGTGCGGGACGGTGGGTAGACAATGGGACTGATCATCCCCACACGTTGGCACTTTGTCCAACGGTGTGCGTTGTCGAGCCCGGCTAGCATCCCACTTACGAGTGGCAACCCAGAAATCCGTCGGGGACGGTGGCTTGCATCCAACTGCACCGGCATTAGAGATTGGTCCTCACGGTGTTGCGTTGAGTTTTCCTTGTCATTTCGATGACATCTTTCAACCTTGTGAACCTTAGGGACTTCGAGTGCGTAGTATGGGATGCGCATTCGGGATACCTTGTCGAGATATCCTCTTGGCACTCGGCCAATTGCGATTCTTGGTTTAGTTGTGGGCACTTTTGGATCCCCGGCGGGTGGTATGGGACATGTGCTCGGAAGGTCTAAATTGTTGTTCATGACAACTTGAAGAAACCCGTGATTTACGAGCATCCGGTATGGGACTTTTGCTCATGGAATCCAACTCGAAGAGATTGTCCACAATAGCTTTGGTTTTGAATTTGGGACGAAATTCTTTGAAGGGTGTGATAATGTAACACCCCGTGTTTTTAGCATGGCGCATGCTAAAAGATGCGCCATTTGCTTGTGATGAAGCTTCATCCAAAGCTTCCGCGGCGTGAAAAAGGTGGATTGGGTTAGGGCCAATACCGCGCCAAAAATGGCGTATTATGTTTGGCATTTGGCCAAGGGACAATATTGCATCATCATGATGCATTAGGCCATTGGGTAAGTGGCCTTGAGCTTACAAAATGTAATCATTGCGCATTATGAGAGTTATTGGCCAACAACCAATATCGCACAATCATTGTGCATCGGACGAGAGAGGGCTGGTCGAGAGAATATTGCATAATCATTATGCGATAGGCCAAAGAGAATGTCGCATAATCATTGTGCGGCGAGACGGAACGAGTGGTGCACAATCATTGTGCAACAGAACGGAAACTTCGGCAATCATTGCCGGTCATTCGAAAATTCATGGCAACGGCCATGAATAGTGAAGCATGTCAATATGCTCCCCTTTTCATACTTGTAGAAATTCCATTAAGACATATATAGGGAGGGGTAGTTGGTTGAAGGTGCATATGCGGACTATGTACCAAGTAAGCTTCATAGCTTAGTCAAGAGCATAAATGATGCCTAAGGCTCATTTATAGTTGCGTAGCCTTTCGAAGAGGGTATTTGATGCGTTGGCATCACTATGCCACGGCGCGGACCCGATGATGCATAATCATTATGCATCTTGGCGGAATGGCCTATACGAACCAGGCCATTACCGTTTTTTGCTAGGCCACAGCCTTGCAAACGATTTGGTTTAATTTTCTGTCCCTTCGCGGATGAACTACGGTCTGTGCTTGATCCCTTTAGAGTAGGGAAGGGTACGTAGGCAGCCGCAATGAGTTGCAGCATTGTCGGTCCAGCACGTTGGCCCCTCATATCATCTAAGCTTGGTAGCTCGACGCAAGAGATGATTGTGGCCAGACTTGATGAGGCTTAGTTGCATGCCAGTAAGTGAATGCTCATACTTCCTATCAAGTTATGAAGATATGGTAAGCGAGTTAACGTGGGAAATGGCAAGGGCTTGGTGTGGCCTACGCTAAAGTCTAAGGCTTATGCCTGGACAAGACACGGCAATGTGACGGTTGCTCAGCTAGCTAGGAAATTCATTTATGAATTCCCTACATAAAGGTAAAGCCAGAGACGCATGAAAAATTCATTGGCATTGGCCTTATGGCCTTAAACCCTTTTGCGGGACAAGGGTAAGTTGGAACAGTGTGGAAGCTAAGTTAGGCTGCGTCATGCTCCACGAGCAGAGCTTGCAAGGACAATTGGACGTGCATTTGCCTAGCTTTGAGGCCCGGATCGTAGCTTCATCATGGCGCACCGGGAGATTACGGCTGTGCAGGCAACGCGCCAAAGGCGTAATTTTCCGATCCGTCACGAAACAAAGCACCAACACTCAAATCGTCATCGAGAAGACAAAGACGTGAGCGGAGCAGAAGCAAAGGTGTCCATTTGAATCACTGACTTATGGATCGGCCCCCATGGACGAAAATTAATTTCATGTAACTTATCAAGAAAACTAACCAAGCTCACGCCAACCCTTGGACGCCTGTTCACCCATCGAAGAATTGGAGAGCCCCCCCAACTCACGGGAAGCGAAGGCAGCGGTTTCGGAGCATACTTCTCGAAGTGCTCCCATAGACAGACTTGCAGAAAAGCAACGTGCACATATGAATCCACTTTCATGAAACCATTCGAAACTTGCATGTTCGCGACTAGGTGATCCCGGATGCACATACAGGGAACCAAGGAACGACTTGCCAATGGGAAGAACTTCACCCTTTTCCAACTTCACAAAGAATCTCTAACAGCTCGGTCTTATTCCTTTCTTGCCGAAACCGTCATCAAAAATGTCTCGGATAACCAGAGCCAAAAATGCTTTGCGACATGAAGATCGGGCGCGCTTCGTCAGGCTCCAACTCGTCCTAAAACCATTGAGATATCCACCAACCGTAAGGGCACCTTTCATCCTCTTTCCGGCGGAATCCTTTGACTTCGCAATGGAGTCTTTCCGAGCAAAATCCCCCAACTTAGCGGCGAGGTCATCCCGCATCTTCACCTCACTTTAAGATAATTGGATTCTAAGATTCCCGATTCACAGGAAGATTCAAAGAAGAGAGCCACACTCTCCAAGGAGAAAGTTATCTCACCCCATCTACATATGATTGTATGGGTGTCCGAACACCATCCGGAGATGAAAGCAACCAAGCTTTGGGATGTCCTTCCTAACTGGAGATTTCCATCAAGTCTTGACAACATCAATGACTGCGCTCGAGTCAAGTTGGTATTTATACGCTCCTCGCTCACCATGAACTCAACCCATCTGTCAAAAGAACGCAATGGACTTTGACACATCCTGAAGTCAATGTTGGAAGAGGAATATACCCCTTTATGAAGACAGAACCGAATGGTGCTCTCTAGGAGAACCGAACGTGTCTTCTGTCATCCTCACCACCGGTTAGCAAAATTGGCACGAAACCAGGTGATTCTTCCGAGCGGGGCGAGGGCTCTAGTGAAGAATTCATCATCTATGTTCGGCTTGGAATTATGAGCATCCTTCGACGAAGTAAAATTTGGTTCAGGTAATATCTTATCGAATTCCTTCATAACAATTTGGTAATAAGATATCTGCACAAAACAAACGAAGAAAGGCGAAGTTATCTCCCTGACACATAATCGTACCCAAAAAAAAAAAAAAAAAAAAAAAGAGAAATGGGAAGGAAGACGTATTTTATTCGAGTTCAAGATTATATACGCAGTATTTTCTTCGGGTTCGAGACTATATACGCGGCATTCTATACGGATACAAGTGTGTCTACAGTATCCTTCTTCGGGTTCAAAAATATATATGGAGCATTTTTCTATTTGTTCAAAACTGCACGCGTGGTACTTCTCTCAAGAAGCAAAAATCATATATACAATATTTCCTGCGGGTTCGAAGTCATATGAAGCATATACACAGTATTCTTCTTCGGGATTCATACAGGGTTCTCTACGGGTTCGAAATACACACGCAGTATTTTCTTCAGGGTTCAAATATTTCTTTCAGGACCGAAAAATCATATATGCAATATTTCCCACAGGTTCAAACAATATATGCAGTATCCCCTTGGTCGCATACGTACAATATTTTCTACAAGAGGCACGCCAAGGAATCATATGCAAGGATTGTGGAAGCGCCTACTCTTAAGGTTTATACCTATGTGAAAAAGAAAAAAAGAGAAGGAGAAGAGTACTCGAAGACATACCTGGAAGCTGGTTTCTCTTTGCCGCTAGTATGAAAAGAGGAAAGAATAAAGCGCAGGATGGGGAGAAATGGGCTTTATATATATATATATATATACATATATAGGCGTGAAAGACTTTGAAATAAGGAAGGATTTCCCTTTTCACCAAAATCACGCGTGTAAGAAACGGGCCCACAAAGGGTGCGACTTCCCAATGCCGCCCAAAGTCACGCCTGCAAGCACGGTTTCCAAGTTGCACTGGCCCCACCAATTGCGCCGACCTCCCAATGGCTGCACAAGTCACGCCTACAAGCACGCACGATTTCTACACTTTGTGCCGGTCCCACCAGCTAGCACACTCAGTTTCCCAATTCACGCCGACTTCCCAACGTCGCCCAAGCTGCACCGGCCCCACCAATTGCGACTTCTCAATACCGCACAAGTCACGCCTACAAGCACGCACGATTTCTACACTTTGTGCCGGTCCCACCAGCTAGCACACTCAGTTTCCCAATTCACGCCGACTTCCTAACGTCGCCCAAGCTGCACCGGCCCCACCAATTGCGACTTCTCAATACCGCCCAAGTCACGCCTGCAAGCACGCACGGCTTCTACACTTCGCGCCGGTCCCACCAGCTAGCACACTCAGTTTCCCAACTCACGCCAACTTCCCAACGTCGCCCAAGCTGCACCGGGCCCACCAATTGTACCAGCTTCCCGATTTGTGCAAAACTACCAGAGGCAAGGATTCCAAATCCCATTTATAAAGGTCAGACAAGCCTCCTTCAATTTTCCTTACGTTTTGCTGTTAACAGTTTGTCACCATCTTATGCTTACCTCGCAACAAAGCCCCTGTTCCGAGCTAAGCAGGGGACTTAATGTTGATGGTGGTTTTTAGACAAGGGGTAAAATCGTAAAACCCCATGACCTAGTGTTACCCGCAACACATTAACTAAGAGCATTTAACTCGTGTGTAAATAATTAATAGGGGTATTTTTTCAAAATACCAGATTAGGGTTTTCAACACGTAACCCTAATTCCAAAACCAAGCCGCACTCTGCGCACCATGGCAAAGAATGCCAAACCAAGCCGCACTCTGCGCACCATGGCAGAGAATGCCAAACCAAGCCGCATATCTTTAGCATCATTGGCAACAATGCCAAACCAAGCCGCACTCTGCGCACCATGGCAACCATGCCAAACCAAGCCGCACTCTGCGCACCATGGCAAACAATGCCAAACCAAGCCGCACTTTGCGCACCGTGGCAGCAATGCCAAACCAAGCCGCACTCTGCGCACCATGGAAGCAATGCCAAACCAAGCCGCATACTGCGCATCATTGGCAACAATCCCAAACCAAGCCGCACTCTGCGGACCATGACAACCATGCCAAACCAAGACGCACTCTGGTAGCCTAACTTGCAAACCGTGCAACCTACCACCAAGGCATTCCGCACATGCCATTGGCACATGCCAAACACACACGCTGGTAGCCTAACTTGCAAACCATGCAACCTACCACCAAGGAATTCCTCATATGCCATTGGCACATGCCACACGCGCCATTAGCAGCACCACTTGCACTCAAGGCGCAACCAACGAGATATCAACACAAAACTGGGGGATGCTTCTTTAGGGTTTTGGTTTGGCGGTCACAGCATGCAGCGTACACTACGCTCACATTAAGAAAGCGTGAATAGGAATAAAGCGGTCAAATAAAAGAGGAAATAATGGTGAAAAACGTTTTCACCCATTAAACCATGCGGTTACCACCTCCTCCCATTATTTCACCCTTTACTCTCTTCCTTCATGAGGCCAGGGTACGTTTCAATCTCGACTTGTATAAATAGGTCTTACCTATTTCCACCGGACAACAAGTCTCGGTCGGAGAAATATACTACACTTACACTCTCAGAAAGGCAACTTTGCAAGCTCTCCAAAAATCTTTCATCTCTTGCAAGCTTCCTAAGCTTTCACTTTCTGATATAAGTCGAGATACTACTCTCCTCAACACCTTTCTTTGCTTCCCTCCCCAAATCAACCCTTCTCCTCCACTTTGTGACCGAAGCAAGTCCGGAACGGCCATTTCTTGGTTTAGGCCGGACTTGTACAGATTGATCTCTCGAATCTATAAAGTGCTCACGTGCAGCACATTTGTTTAGGGTTTGAACCAGTTTCTCACTCACCTACCGAATTTACCGAAATCGGCAGAAACGATTTTTACCCATAAACACCCGTAATGCCTGATGATGTTGCGGTGGAAAAATAAAAGATCAGCTTTGTCATCATTTTACGCAAAATTTAGTTTCCATACATGGTACAACAGTTGAACTTTTGCAGTGGAGAATAGAAAGAATGACACGGTTGCATCAAGATCCCAAACATATTCCATCTAGTTATGAAAAACTTTATATGCATTTGAACTATATATAACCAAACTGACCAAGACCAGCCGATCAAAATACTCAATGAATGAACAAAGGCTAAAACAACAAAATCATACAATTATACATTTTTTTTGTTGAATATTAGAAGAAGCTGAGCTGAACCGCCTGAACTGCCGGAGTAATGCCCTTAAGGGCTTCGGATAACATCCCATGGTTAATTGGCATAAATGGATTCCAAGGAAGCTCATCACATTACTTTAAACCCGTAGGACTTTGTACTCTTGGATTCATATTAGCTTCATGACTTTTCCATTCAGTGTTCATGTATCAAAGCTATTTCAAGACTATAAAATGAATTTCCATAGTAACAAGAAGGTATGAAAATGCTTGATTTAGAATTTGGAGGAAAAATATTAAGATGTTGGAGTAAACTAATAAAAACGTCAATGGCTAAATATTCATTCTGTGAAAGGAATATTTGTACCTGCCCTAATGTAAAAGGTGCCGGGTCTATCTTAGTTATACGAGTCATAAACCCTATTTTAAATAGGGGTACTTAAATTTTTGGTTACACATGTTGATTCAATTTTGTACTGTATTAACTGGTTCTGAATCCAAATTTGGTACAGATATGCTAACATTTTGATCTAATTTGGCATTCGGTATAAATAGTTTGTCTTAAATTTGAATTAGATACAAAAATCAGAAGCAATGTGATGTATTTGTTATGTTCTTTGGGGAGAACATAAGTTAAAAATAACTTTTTTATTCATTTTACTAAACAGAACCCAAAAATATGTATCATCAACATGATTTGTGGGTAGTTTAGATAAAAACCTTAGTTTTTAAAGATAAGGTAATACCTGTTTTAACCAACTGTCATTAGCCCAGTTAGCCGGGGGTTGGACTCTCAATCTATAGGTTGCGGGTTGAATTCCTGATGCAGATCGGACGGAAAAAAAAAACAAACTTGATCGATAAAAAAAAGAAAGCTTGTTTTACTAGAAACGTCTTTAATATGGACTTACATATACAATTAAAACTCCATTAGTTAATATTCGATTATTGAATAGTCTCTCTTAAATAATATATAATTTTTCGATCCTAACTAGGCTTTTACAAAAATCAAATTTTAACTTATTCAATTAATAATCTCGCTTAGCTAGTAAATTTTGCTTTTATAGAATTTCAACCGTAATGTTCCACAGGCTTGACCAAAGGTAAAAAGGTGCTGACTATTACCAATTTACATTTTACCGCTTTAAGTAATATCCAAAAAAAAAAAACGGTGCCCCTCTGGCTTCACCTTGAGGTTACATGTTTTAAGAATTACAAAATCTTGTGCAACGGAAAGATGACCATAGTGTGGAACAAAAAATCATGATTTTATTAAAGCTTAATTTTCTTTGTCATACAGTTAAAATTTTGCAATGGAGATTAGAAATATGACACCAACAATTGAAAAACTTAAACAATAAAATTCCGATAAATTAATAGCTTTTGTACTAAAAAATTATTATTTTAATAAAATTATTAATCTATTGAGTTAAAATTTAGGTTATACAAGTCTAATTTGGACTAGAGATTTTTTTCATTTTTACAAAGTAATTAATTTATCGAGGATTGACTTATCAAAGTTCTACTATATGCCCAAAATGATAGTCAAAATCATCCGTGCAGGTGATAGAACTGAAAAAAACTCAAAATGAGATAAAAATCATACCGTTAATCATCATGATTCTTCTTACTAGATGGATTGAACTAACATACTAATGCTCATAATGGTTTCAGAATCTGATGACCGATGGTATGTTACATTAATGTATTTCATGGAATACTCAATGTAAAAATGGTCGCATTACAGCTACCTCCTGCAAAAAACTCAAGAGTCGTACCACCTTATAATATTTGCCAATCATTTTAGTTTCATGAAAAATTCATCGCGTTTCTATTTAATATTCATGCATAAGAGTTGTTTCAAGACTATAAATGAAAATTTATAAAAAGAACAGCATGGAAAAAATATCAAACCCTTTAAACCCCTAAGCCATGCAAGGCCATGCGTCGCACGGTGAGAATACCCACCTTTGGGTGAGCGTCCCCGCCCCCTGAAAATTCTTCATTCCACTTTTCCTCAAATTATATGAATGTAACACTAAATATCTTTTTCGGTTAAAAAAACGGAAAAACAAAAAAAAAACGTCTTTCCGGTAAAGAAAAGAAACTGGAAAGAAAAACTGTCTTTCCCGTAAAGCTTTCCCCTCCGACCCTAAAACAATTCTTCTCTGCCGCCCTTCATCTCTCGCCTCTTTCCTTCTCCTTCGATTTCTTTTCTCTTGATTTCTCATTTGCTAATCAATATATGTTCCGGATCGTTTCCTAGAACCAAGAAGTAACGAACATATATTGATTAGGGTTTACTTCTTTTTTGAATTCATGGGTTTGCACAAGCGAGAAAAAAACAAAAAAAAAAACTTCTCTTCTTATGAAGAACCCTAAACCACAGCATATTGTTTGATCAAACAAGAAGCAAACTTGCAAGGAGTATTAGACTTTCTCTTATCAGATGTTACGGGCCTCACACAAGCGATGATAATTTTTTCATTCTCCGATCTCTAAGAACTCTAACCCTAGGATGAGATGACTTGCTTTTGATTTGTTTTTGTTCGGTATCTCCCTCACCCTCTTATCTTACTCATCGCAGGAATTGACGAGACGTTCTCTCTTTATCACCAACCATTTTTTTTTCACGCGTAATGCTGAATCTCAAGTTGTTCGACCATTGTATAATCTACGATATTGTATCAATGATATTGTATTTGATAATTCAGTGAAACTGAAGGTTTTACTTGCTTTAATAAACAGAACTTACAACTTAATACAGACATAATTTAAGCAGAACAGTAACTTTCACTACCGCAGCACCGGGAAACTACTCCTATTGTTATAATTGGTATGGGTGTATGCATTGACATGACACTAATGAAAGTAACTGTTTGCACTTTCATTACAAATTCCCTCAGAATGTTTTAACTAATTTTTATTTGCCTTTTTCGAATTTGTTATACTGGCATTTAGCTTCTTCAAAAGCAAGGATTGTTTGATAGATGGCATCAGTTTTTGCTTTTTAAGTCATTTACATAAGTTGATATTTCGTTAGTTAACTACTTTGAAACTGAGTATGATTGTGCCATCGGGATTGCAATACATAGTCATGAGTGATCCTCTCTCTCATTTGCCTCTTTTGAATTTTTTATGACTACAGAATGTTAAATCGTTAAATATAGAGGATATGGATGTTGTGGTTGAGCCTGGATTTGGATGGATGGAGCTCAATGAATATCTAGAGCCTTATGGTCTGTTCTTCCCCCTCGATCCGGGTGAGTTTCTTAACTACACTTCATCATATAGTTGGGTCTGCAGCAGATCCATCACTTTGTATTTCACGTGCACGGGAAAGGGTTTGATTACTGATCGATAACTTTTCATTGCAAGTGAAAGGAATATATGAGGTTTTGCATATGCAAAGATCCATCAGTTTGTATTTCACGTGCACAGGATGTATGGTGCTTAGATAACGAATATACATTAGATGGAACATTACTACTGTTGCTTAGAAGAATGTAAGATCAATAACAACTTTATTTTTACTTTAATGTTTGATTAAAGCAAATTGCTTTTTTTTTTTGGATTTTGTAACAAGCAGTGGTGTCGAGAATGAAGTAAGCATGAAACAATATGAAACACACACAAAAAAAAAAAAAAAACTTTACTCTCTGGGATTACTCTTATTGTTACCCCATAAATCTGTGTTTTGGAGCAACATAAGCTTTTGTATATACTCTTATTTTTACTTTCCTATGAATCTGTTTTTTGGAGCAACATAAGCTTTCGTGTACGCAAAATCGGAAATCCTAAACATGTATCGGAACGGGGCGAGACGAAGCCGAGCTACACCAAATCAAAAATGTTAAGTGATAGGGCGAGGCTATGTCGAGCCAAGCATGCATTGGGACGGGGCGAGGGGAAGCCGAGCCACCAAATCAAAATTCCTCAAAAATCCTAAGCATGCATTTGGATGGGTGAGCTAAAGCCGAGCCACACCAAATCAAAAATGCATGTGAACGGGCGAGCCGAAGTCGAACCACACCAAATCAGAAATCCTAAGCATGCATCGGGATGAGGAGAGGCGAAGCCGAGCTAAGCATACATTGGGGCGGGGCGAGGCGAAGCCGAGCCACCCCAAATAAAAAATCCAAAGATTGTATTGGAACGGGACGAGGCGAAAGTAGATGGTTTTCGGGTCCGCCCGTTGCGTAGCACGGGCACAAAATCTAGTACAAGAATTATACAGAGATGAAGTGTTTGATTTAAAATATGAAGGGTAATATTTAGACGGTGGAGTAAATTAACAGAAACATCGGGAAATACTTGTCATTAAATACAAGAAATATCCTACTGGAATAAAGTTTACGGGAAAAAAAATATTAAGGCCATCAATATATGCAAGAAGTGAAAACATTTGACTTCATGGTCAAAACTCTAAGGCTATGGGAAATTGAGGGATGTTGTTTGATCCTTGATTCTCCGTAGTCCTATATGTTATCGTTGAGTTACACGTTGACAATATCTGATCTTATGCTTTTGAGGTGTTATTTGTGTTCTTAATAAAGATAAGAAATGGAAGACAAAATTATTTAGTGTTGTTAACTGTTTTTGTGTTCTTTACGTTCTTCATTAATATGAAAATGGTTTAGGTTAGCTTAGCTTTTTTATCCTAAGCATAATTCAAGGGTATATTAAATGGAGACTTGTTCTTGATGACATCGATAAGGTATCACAATATATGGAATATAGAAAATGAGTGTAATGAGGTCCGCTTGGCGGTATTTGATTGTGTATTATGGAACGGGATACAACATGCGCACCAAAAATTTGATGATGTCACTGTTACTGCATTTGCCGAGAGATCTTATCCAGAGACTGATACCTTTCATCTACCTTTAGGTGAGATGGCAATTACTCCGGATGATTGTTTTAGAATCACAGCCCCACCAATTACGGGAACAAGTGTTCGAGATAGCTACGATCCCTCGATGAGTTATGAACTTCTTGAAAAGCTAGTCGAAAGGTGTCTAGGATGGAGCGAAAAAAAGGCACAAATGTGAGTTTAGACGAGCTAACAAAGAGCCTAAGGAAGGTGATGAGTATAATGAGTTTTAGGAAGACCGCACGTACAAGAAGAAGTTGAAAAAGATCAAGCTCAAAACCTTGTTTGATGAGTTTTCAGGGACGAAAGATTTGGTTGCTGAAGGAAAGTTGGTGATGACAGAGGAGAAGATTAAGCACCATGTGACTGCTTATTTGTTATATCAACTAGGAACCATGACAGTTCAGGTCACGTGGTAAATGCTCATTACCTCCAGTTATTGGACCCCCTAAATGAGGTGAACAACTAATCTTGGGGCATTTCGGTTCTTTCATTCGTTCAAGGGGAACTCAGAAAAGCTTCGAGGCTTAAGAGTCTATATTTTGGAGGCTTGTACACCCTTGTTCAGGTACCCCGTTAAATTATCGTTTGTGTGTTTCAATATATAAGTGAATGAATGTGTATTGTTACTAATCATATTGCGAATGTATTATTTGTTGCCTCTTCTTATAGGTTTGGGTGTACGACCACTTCCCTAAACTGTAATTGTCTCATGCTCACACTCCTTGGCCTTATGGGAAGCCTACAGTTGGTAAATATGAATTTTTGAACTCACAGGAAAAGAATAAAAATAAAAGGTATTGGAGTTGAGGGAGACATTGGATAAGTTAACAGTGGAAGATGTGGTTTTCCATCCTTACAGCATTG
Organism: Papaver armeniacum; assembly: GCA_023531295.1. NCBI lineage: Eukaryota > Viridiplantae > Streptophyta > Magnoliopsida > Ranunculales > Papaveraceae > Papaver > Papaver armeniacum. The sequence goes on along the minus strand of JAJJWW010005402.1, from coordinate 278,178 downwards.
CATTAGTTGAAGACGAGGAGGATGTTGAGGTTAATGATTTCTCACCTGTTGCGGCTTATAATGGACCGTTGTTTCATCCTGGAGGTTGTACAATGTAAAATCCTCAAAGAGTATTAAGACAACTTTCTTGTGTCCAAAGTGTCCCACAAGTGGACAACTTCAACTTCAAGGTGAAGAAGCAGGGAACTAAGAACACCGAGAAGAATTATCTTGTTCTAGTTGAAGAGTTACAAGATTCGTTTGATGAGCCAAATGCCGCTGAGGAGGGATATATGGAATTGTATGAACATTTTTATCATCCTCGTGTAATAAACAGTGTCCAACAAGCCCGTGTTAATAAAGTAAAAGCGACGACAATGGAGAAAGAGGCTAAGAAAACTATGAAGCATACCCCTATGTGTGGTGATGAGGCCTTGATCTTATGGAATTCGGCGGTAAGATATTTACTCTTATTTTGTTTTTCAAAATGTTATAAAGTATTGAAAAATAATAGTTACTTATGTTTTTGATGAGAAAAGGTGAAGGCAAGTGCTAAATTGTTGAAGAAAATGATGACAAAAATCCGGAGTGGAGAGCCAATGGACATTCGAGAACAAACAGACCTCTACAACCAATTGACTAATGTTTTTAATCCCAACCTTGTCGATACAAGCCAGGTTGATCCAAGCCAGACCATGCCGTTGAAGAGGAGTCGCCGAGAAGGGTAAGGTTCAAGTCGGATGGTTGAATAACAAAGCAGTGGAGATGACACTCCTAGTGACGAAGGACGACCTAAAGCTCCTAAACGCAAGAGTAGAAAAGTGTTTCTCGTAGTGGTCGTGGTAAATGAGTGATTGCAACAATTAGTACTTTGGTTTCTTATGTTTTGAAAACGTATTGTGGATTTAATACTTTGTTTTCTTATGTTTGGAAGACTTCTTTATTGCGAATTTGGTAGTTTGTTTCCTTATATTTGCGTTCATTAATGCTACATCGTTGTCGGTCACTATAACCGCGGGGATATCATCATCTCGGTATATGACCTTCACTTGTTGTAACGCCCAAGTGTAACTTGGTTCTTGCTCATCTTCTAGAAAACAAAAAGCAACGGTAAACGGTGACTTCGTCGAGGTACGACCAACAATGTTCAATAATAGCATATCGTATTTGTTAGTCTTGTAAGTGCAATCCATTATAAGAACTTGATGGAAGCATTGAGCCAATTGAACACTCTTCGGATGCGCAATGAAGAGATGCGTTATTTCATCTTCCGGACCTACCTTCTTTTGAACCGCATAACCTTTCTCTTTAGCACAAAAAAAAAATTATTGCATCACTTTTCTATCCTTCCATTCATTCCTTTTAATTGTCTCAATTGCATTGTAAATGGTGGTTAAAGATGATACATTATCCTTGTTATCATCCTTTAGTAAGCAAAGCATATTGAGTGGTGAAATTTCCATTCTCCTATATTTAGCTATTTTCTCCATTTCTTGAGGAGTGAGACTTGCGGCCATTGCATGTCCTTCAAGATCATCCGGACGAGGGTGGTTATGATGACCTGCCACCTTATCCATAGATAGAACCCATCCATTTTTTTTTTGCACTTACTAAATACTAGCTTGAACGGACATTTAATTTTCTTTGAGCACGTTGTCTTCTTCCTCGTCGCCTTTCCTTTATACACATAACCCTTCCTCTTGTGACTAACATCGGGATTTCCACTTCTCTCACAAACCATTTCAAAACGAGTTTGGTTTTCTTTTTCATTCAAAACTAATACGCACATGGCTTTCTTGGCATGCTCTCTAGCCCAATCCTTCGCATCAATAGGTTTATCAAAAACCAAATCATTGACATAGTGATGAGATGTATCTTCAAACAACATGCCAATCAGAGAAGGTTGATTATCCATTGGTATAGGTTAACATTCAATCTATAAGAAATGGAACAACATCAATTGCAATCACAAATCAGTTCGGTTACATGATTATTTTATCGAGATAACCGAACTCAGAGTTTTTGTAACACAAGTTGACAACTAACCGAACTTTACATACACTAAACCAAATTTTACTGTAAGTAAGTTCGGTTAGATAGTTGGTTGGTATGAAGTTTGCGAACCAACCTAACTTTATACACTAATGTGCAATCTTATTTTACATAAGTTCGGTTAGCTATTGGTTGCAAACTAACCGAACGTATACTAAATCAAATTATATTGTACATACGTTCGGTTAGATAGTTGGTTGGTAAAAAGTTTGCGAACCAACCGAACTTTATACACTAATGTGCAATCTTATTTTACATAATTTCGGTTAGCTATTGGTTGCAAACTAACCGAACGTATACTAAATCAAATTTTATTGTACGTACGTTCGGTTAAATAGTTGGTTGGTAAGAAGTTTGCGAACCAACCAAACTTTATACACTAATGTGTAATCTTATTTTACATAAGTTCGGCTAGCTATTGGTTGCAAACTAACCGAACTAATAGACCCTAAAGTTCGGTTACATTTCGGCCAAATCGAACTTAACACTGTAATCCTATTTACAAAGTTCGGTAACATGTCCGTTAACCGAACTTCAAAAAACCTCCATTATTAGATAGTTCGGTAACCTGCGTGTTTAGAAAAAGTAACCGAACTACACTTTCAAATGAGTTCGGTTACATGTTCTTCACACAAGGTAACCGAACAAGCCCAAATCTACTTAACAAAATCACATTTTTTTTGAAAATTTTGACCAATTCAACCAACATTGTCTAAGTTTAGAGCATACCTGGGTACCCAAATAGTCTTCCTCCAGTTGTGGTTGGTAAAATACATCGTTTTCATCTTGAGATTGGCTTTGGGAAAGAATACATTCACCATCTAAGAAATAATTCATATCCGGATCATTGTGAAGATTGACATATACTCTAGGAGAGGAAGGAGATGAAGATTCGGATGAGCTATCATCACTTGAATAGTCTAGCTTAGTGAACTCAAAAAAAAAAATATTTTCCATGTTTTTCTTCTTCATCTTCTCTAACTTTTCTCTCTCAATAATTCTACTTCTTTTTTAAAAAACTGATTTTTTAATCTCAAATCTTTATTCAAAATCATTTCACTAATCACACTAACTAATATTAACATTAACTAATCATTAACCAAAAATAATCAGAGGGTAATTTAGGTATTATCATAAATATCTAGATAAGGGGTGACCTAGATTTACTTCTAATATCTTACCCAAAATAAAAGAATGGTCCCCAAAAAAAGGTTGATCCCCAAATAATGGTTCCTGTTTTGTACTCACACTAGCCCTTAACCCGTGCCGTAACGGCACGGGCCATGATGTTGGTTCATTTTTAATATATCGTATAATTTGTGTCCCAAATACTTATCAACTCCTTATGATTTAATATGTGTTTGTCATAAAAATAGTTGGGATTTTCCTTTTTTTTTTCCTTTAGGATTTGCTCAAACGAAAGAAATATAATCTTAACTTCCAGACACTTTTTTATTTAGGTTCATTGCTTATAATGAGATAATGCTCTACATGAACATGGAAGTTTAAATATTTTTGAAATATGTCACAAGCGGTGCTCATCTCAGTGAAATAAACTAATCAATATCGTCCATAAAAGTCTCCATATGCTCTTATTTCGCTCCAGCTGACTCATCTATCATGTTCATGTTGTCGATCCTCCAAATAGGCAGAGAATAATATATTTTTTTTGCATCGAACGAATGACACAAACTATCCAATGTGACATGATTTTCCTGTAATTTTTCAACACCCATTAGATAACAATGTTTAAAATGTGTACCCATTACCTTTTCGAAGGGATTGTATATATGCGAACCTCTGCCATTAAATCTTCAACAAAGTATTGTGCCCAACAATTCTTCTTAACGAAGGCTTTGGTAACTTCAAAAGTCTTGGACATTTTGTCACTTCCGTACGTTCCTACCTTCACTTGGAATACAATATGGAGACACATTACCTCGTAAAGAACCTTTAACACATATTGTACTCCCTGATCCTATTTCAAATTAATAAGTTGTCAATATATCCTTTACCAAAAGTTGACATATTCTACGTGGAATATTTATAAAAAATTTTTTTATGGTATTGTGGATCATTGCTTTCTAAGATTGTAGTTTTCAAAATTGGCCTCTTCAAGTCCCAGGGCTTTCTAAGTTTATATATCTTGTTTGTTTTTAACATTTTAGTTAGCCATATTATGTTTGTTATTAACTTTAAACTTGATGTCATCTTCTCTCATGTGAACTTTATGTGATTTCTTAATCGAAATAGTTATACCTCTTTCATTCGTATCAAGTAATCCGTTGTATATCCCAACAATTCTTCTACAACAATTCCTTTATTTTGCCGTTTCCGGACCATCAATAGCCATTATTGTCAAACGCAATTTGTCTAATTTTTGTTGATGTTATGTATTTGCAATGTTCATTTTTCTTAAATAAATAGATTGTGGAAAAACTAAAAAAAAAGAACATAAGTATTACATCGGGTCTAAGTTACTATATCCAAAATACTCCTGGACAATCGCTTCTGGTGCCTTGTTTCCTCAAATTCCTCGTTGCATTCTAGACAGTACATGCAACACCAATCATTTGCGAAGTGATCTATTTGCGCAAGTGTGGTCAATGTATCCCTTGCCTGTAATAATAATAACAACACGTCAATTACTTTCAAGGCATCCAGTTGTAAATGGTATGAAGCTAATAGATTTGTATTATACCTTAATCTTAGATATCACCTTCTTCTCACATAACATAGCAATTGAGGAAGGACAAATCATGACCATTCTTTACATAGGCAGAGTTAGCCAAACTATGTTTTGCAATTTTCTTACGTGAAAATTATTATTAATCCATATTTTAGTCAGCTCCTATCGAAGCCGATCTAATTAGTCCTATAGAAAGTTAATCTTAAATTTTTGACCTTATCTCTTGACCAAATTATTGAAGTATTCTCAGTCATGTTCTGTTTTGTGTGATCTACCCATCTGTGTCTACTCTACCTTCTAACCCAGTGAATGAAACCTATACATATTGATCCGTAATTTGATATTGTTGATTTTTCATCAAGAGGTCGCATGATTTGAGAATGTAAAATATAAAAAATATTCTATAAACATCGGAGGTGAAATTTAGATTTATGATTTAGAGTTTTTTATGATGATTTTGATGAACAAACATAATTTTCAAACAAATATTTTAGAATGCAAATACATTTTCCCGGTTAATAAGGTTTTATATCGGGAATTGAGTGAAAGTTTTTTTTTTTTGTAGGTAGTTGTCGCTAAATAACTCGACATTGATGGTCTTTCAGGAAAAAGAATGTAATAGTACTTGAGAGAGCGATAATGTTCTCTTACGCGGGTACACCAATTGCCTTTATATAATACGGGTGATCGAACAATCATGATCATATTGTCTTATACGTTCCGGTATCATCCTCAAAATATTTGGTTTTTGTCCTTATCAATCGTGCTAAAAACAACCAATTACATTTTTCACAATACAATGTTGCATGTTTTGTGAAGATTATTTTTTTACTTGGTCAATAAAACTCACTAAAAAGCAAAAACTTATTATTATATACTACTATTACCAACACCCACCACCATAAAAACCATCCACCGCCACTATTTTTTCCACCAACAGTAATGTTACCGCCTCAACCATTCACAAGCACCCCCACCGCTTATACTAACCCTACTTCCACTACCACCATTAGAATTAATATAGTTTTTAGTAAAATTATTTATTAATAAAATTATGTATTTATGTTAGATTATTAAAGGGACATTTATAATAGAAATTTAATTAATCATTATGAACAATCAATGAGACACTAATTAATAAAACGTTTAAAAATGGTTAAGTTGAACAAACCCCAGTGGTAAATTTATCTTTGCCAAGGACAAATCCTGACCACTCTTTACATAAACAAATCGATAATAAATAATTTCATATGTTCTGATCTTGATTCACGTCGTTCGTTTAGTTATTACATAACATGGCAATTGATTGCACCAATTTTTTAAAATGGACATGTGTTTTATCGAGCTTATTTTAACATTAGAATGATCAACCACGTTTTATACTTTATAATATAGCGTTACACATTTTGAGGCGTTACGAAATTAGCATAATATGTTTTTGTTCACCAATACCCGCCACCACCATAAAACCATATGAATCCACTTTTTTTATCCACCACCACCACCTAGTGGCGGAGTCAAGGGTTGACTAACCTGGCTCTAACCCCTTAAATTTTTAATAACTACATAAATTGTTTAGTTTATTTTATAAATAGTACTTTGTCCATATATATTTATGGTTTAGTCCACCAAAGTTTACATGTTTCTTTAAAAAAAAAAAATAGGCCTCCTCAATGTCAATTTTTGACTCCACCACTGCCACCATCACTGCCGCCCATCCCATGTAGGTTGTCGGACGCAATTCTAATTTTCAATCACAAATGCCATGTATGAGGTTTAAATTGAACAAAATTTCGTCAATTGATTAGTTTCATTATTTTATTTTTCCGTGTATATATTTTTTTTTGTATTGCAATCAATTTTATTTTAACATTAAAAAATCATGATTTATACGATATAGTACCAAAGATAACAGGGGTACCATTTGGGTGATCCAACTACGATCATGAAAATATTGTCTTGTATGATATCATCCCTGAAAATATGGTACCTTCCTTTATCAAAAGTGTTAAAAACAACCAACCACATCTTCCACACTACCATATTATCGATGCTGTAACGACAACATAAAATTAATCTTGTCCATCACTACTCACCAACATTCACCGTCACTACTTCTTCCACCACAAACCAGGGGCGGATCTAGGATTTTGAGGAGAGAGTGAGAAAAAATTCTTGGCAAGTTGGATACATGTGAAAAATGGACTTTGTATCCCATTTTACGATAAAAGAACAAAAATAAATATAATTGTGCTTGGTTCTGTAATCTTTCGGCCTCCACCTCTTATACTACTCATTGTCGCAGAAAATGTTTATTGATATTATTTATCAAAATTACTTATTAATAGAAATAAATATTATAATTAATTAAGAAAATATTTATAATTAAAAATTGATTAGTCATTTATTATGAGCAATTAGTGAAACACTAATTAATAAAACACTTTATAATGAATAGATTATTTATTATGTGCAATTAGTGAAACACTAATTAATAAAGCAATTATGGTATTTAAGTTGAACAAACCACCACGGTTGATTTATCTTTTCTATCAATTCCAACCAAGGTGGAATACTGGTTAGAGGCCACTCTTATGACACAATAGGTCATGAGTTCGATCCTCCCCGTTATACCACCACTAACAAAGGAAAACTTATCCTAGCTTTTTTTTGTACTAATGATAGCCCCTTGTACCCTGGTCAGCCCCCAAAATCCGCCTAAAGGTGGGTTCTTTGAAGACTGAGTTTAAAGCCCAATGTAAATTATCACTTTAAGGAAATTTCGATTTGAATGCTTTTCTTTCTTTATCGATAATGAACTTGGAACTTAAAGTTTGAACTCAGCTCGGGTTTAGATGGTGTTTTCCAATTTCTATTCGAAGCTCAATGAAGAAATATTCACATTAGTTCACATCCGCAGCACCTTATACTCGTGCGTCATATGACCTAGTAAATTGCCATACACATTGTAGTTTCATGTCGTGTTCATTATATCTCAATTTAAGGTTCATGTGTTAAAGTTATCTCAAAGTCTATAAAATAAATTTCTATAGAAAGAAGAAAGGTAATTGAGATGCTGGGGTAAACTAATAAAAGTGTCGTATAAAATGAATATCCTATAGGCGACTTGAATAAAAGTGAATCAGACAAGGGAATTTTAGTAGTTAAGTATATTCAAATCATATTAGCCTCCCTTTTAATAAAGAGTATATGTTAACGGTTATAGTCTTTGTTCTTGGAGAAGAAAAGTTCAAATGATAAAACTTTAATTAACTTTATATTCTTTTATAATTTTTTAGCTTAGGACAACAAGATCTTTTGGAGGTGTTTTTAGGTAGAAAATGGTTTCAACTTGACCCAACATAATTCAATGGTGTTTATATAGAGACTTGTTTTTTAGGTCGGGACTTATCGGCTTTTTGCAAATTTGCACTCACCGTTTCAAGTTTAACTGGTACCGTCTCAATCTCATGTGATTGAGTACTTTTACGTTTGCATAGTTTTAAGGGAGACATATGAGACGTAACTATTTTCTGGTATTCTTGTATACTTATTTACTTTTTTTTATTAAAACTTTGAATTTATACAACTGTAGACGGATATGTGTATTGTTGTTGTACCGTTAGAAAAATTACTTCTAGGGAACTGAAAAATAATAGAAGTATGTCAACTTTCATGAAATGGAGGGAATATATTTCAAAAAGATTTTCCTCGACCCTGCCAATGGGTATGCTAGGTTATTAATTAAGGAGAATATTAAAATCCATATAAAACTGAAAACTATCTGATTCTTCTTATATTGATTTTAATACTTTTTCGATAAACTGGTACCATCGTTAGCAGTCATGAGCTTTAAAGTAACCGATATAATTATATACAAAATTAGTACAAATCATGGATGACAACTTTAACAAGGCTTTGATGACGTTACAAGTAACTCTCCCTGATTTTGACTTTAGCATCTTTACCAGCAAAGACACCGCCCCCCCACTAAAGCCCAAAGTACTTTGGCGTCAGCTCTTTTTGGTAAAGTAGTTAAAGACATGGACATAGTTTATGAGTTTTCGGACAGACAAAAAGCTGTTTTAGGTTGCCTGCAAGCAAGGTATTCCCAAGATTTCCTCCTCGCTATTCCAATTGAAGGCCTTGGGAAGAAGATGTCACCTGTGGAGTACCGTGCCATCCTTAAATACAGATTGATGATCCCCTTATACCCATCACACCCGTTGTCCTTCTTGTATCACTGGGTGTTTGGACGCTTATGGGGAACATGCAGTTCATTGAAAGGTAGACCCCGGGTTAACATAGACATGATCATGTGAGGTACACTTTGTATGATATATTTTGGAGAGCCGGTATTTCTACGAAGAAATAAGTGGCTGTCAACTTTTTGACTGATCCACTCGAGGGAGATCGATACTCAGGCCGACAAACGTTTTAATTTTTGGGTGGGTTAACGAAAAACATGCATGTGTTGACCTTACTGGGGTTTTTTCCATTAGTAGGCATTGGACATGGCACATTTACAGTCGGGCAAACGGCGTTAATGGCTCCCTCAGGTAAGATAACGAAACATGAGAAAGCGTGTCATGACAATGGGCATGCCCTTATTCCTTTCGCTTTTGATACATTTGGTTTTTTGGCTCCAAAGAGGCAGTTGAACTCCTCAAAAGAGACCAGAAAGTCATGCACAGTAATGTCATGACTCCCGGCGTGTTGCGCGTGTGCCTATTTCGTCGATGTAACACGTTTTTTCTTCAAATGTTAGGATTTGCAATTCAAAAAGGGCTTGCGGCGCAGCGTATTGCGTGTTTTCCTATTTCGTCGATGTAACATGTTTAATATTAACACTATGTATTAAATATGCTATTTAAGTTGAGTTGTACAACTAAACTATTAATCGTATATGCACGACAAGCGAAAATAAAGGTAGGTGAGTTCATAGTTCAGTTTCTTATATTTTATCTATACGTTTAGCTTGAAAGCTAGGCGATGAAGAGCAAGAACTAGAGACTTGGAAGTTGAGCTGTACTCCCATACTAATGGCCATGGTGGTTTCTGATAACATCTGATGGTTAATTGGAACTAGCGGTGAACAATATGGAATCCATTGAACTCAATTAGGTTATCTTCACATTAGTTTACTTGTATAAATATATTTTTTTTGAAGCATGAAATTTATTAAAATACTTAAAGGCATATTACAAGAGGGTATGTGATACCCAAGATTCATTGATTACATGATATTGAGACAGAATGTGAATGACAATCTTCGCATCTGAATTACAATGAGTGCTGGTGTTGGAATTGAAAGTCGAAAGGCCTTCGTTCAATGCTTTCCACAAGAAAAACTGTATTTTTACAAATACATCGTCCTCAAGAGTCATGCGACCTGATAATTTACCACTTATTTTAGTTTCATGACAAATTAATTCATCACTTTCCCATTTGATTAGTTGACATGTATAACTTGTTTCGAGAGTATAAAATGAGTTTTAGTAGGAAAACAAAAGTGTAACGAAAAATGATTACTTTAAATTTGGAGGAAAGTTGAGATATTGAAGTAAACCAACAAAAATGTCATCAATTTGTTAAATTTTTCAGAGTAAAACTGAGTAAGAAAATGGAAAGACTACCGGCAAAACACGGAAGATGTTAAATGAATGGTCTACCATAGGAAGTAAAACAGCCACACAAGGTTTAGCATGGTGAGGAGTGCTCTTGGGCAAGTCAAGTTTACCAATATTCACATATACATGGTTCTTAATTGTGTGAAGTTGCAGAAGGCTTTCCAAAGTTTAATTGTGTCTAGTGGGTTTGTAGCTGATGGCTTCAGCATTTGGTTTTTCTTTTCTTTTTTTGAAATTTGGTTAGAAACTCGTGTACAGTGTGCGCCATACGCCGATAACTAAAATTTGAATATGTATCTGCCAAATAAAAATAAAAATAAATAAATATCTATAGCATCTTTTGCTTCTAAATTCAGTTGTTTCTAGAATAGAGCTTGCTACTGTAATTTATTTTAAAATCCTAACATGATGAGCTAGTCTGACATTAAAGATGATGGTAAAAAACTCAAATAGAAATGTTAATCTTATGGGTTTCGAGTTCTAATCTTGTGACTAAAAGTGGGACTAAATGTTTTTGTTCATTAGTAAATGTTATCGGCTTTTGGTAACATCGGACAATTCGACAATTTCATCGGAAACTCATTCGACAAATGTCACATTAGTCTTCTCTCACAAAATATTGTACTCGTGAGTCACAACGCTAGCTGATCAAGCCCATTCACTTTTGTTTTATGATAGGGTGTAGAATACATCCTATTTGCTATCTATTGTTTATGCTTTCTTTGCTATTTTTCTTGTAAATTATGTATTTTACACTTGTTTTGAGTTTTATAGCTTCTATGGAGTCGCACGAACGAAAAGAAGAAGAAATCACTCAAATTGAACAAAAGGGCAAAATTGTCATTTCATGGGCGAACACTATCTGGAGCCCAGTCAAGGTTAAGGGGGAATTCCTTTGGAGGAGCATTAAAGACAGCTCAGCTAAGGATAAGGGGAAAACCCATTTAAGTGTTAAAGGCATCCGGTTAATACTCAAGGCACCTATGTAAGTTAGCTTGGCATGATATTGGTCGGCCCACATTAGTGCCTGTGTCCGGATCCAATTTTCAATCATTAGTGCCCAGGATAACCTATAATTGAGTTCTTTCTCTCAATCATTATTATTATTTTCAGCTGAATGAGAGGAAAGAAGAAAAGCTGCGCAGCAGCTAGAGAAATCGATAAACTGAAATTGGAGAAATTAGGGTTCGTATCTGCAACTGATAAACAAGGCGATGATGATGTCGATCGAGAAATTGAGAGATTGAATGTTAAAAGAAAAGTTGCCGTCTGTAATTCGATGAGATGCAGAGGAGAATCAAAGAAGGAATCAAGCTTGTCTTGAGCTGTTATTCAACACAGAGAGATGAGATTGAGGATGCCGTGGATAAATCATATCGAGAGGCGATTTGGTGCTGGTATCAAATCCAGAAGAAGAAATGGATCTGGGGATCGTCTCTGCGGTTGAAAATCGATTCTGTGGATGACTATTAAGAATGGGTTTCGGTGGCTGAGTTAGATGAAGAACAAAGATGGGTTGAGCTTGAATGAGTTGTTGTTGCACTATGAGATGAACAAGAGAAATTGTTGTTAAGGGTTAATGGCAGAAATTGAAGCTGGGGTTTTGCAGAGAAGATTGATTTTGTGTTGCTGCTGTCAAATTGAGACAAGAAGAAGCTCAAATGTATGAAATGGGCTATGTGTTGGAGGAAGAATTGTTGGGTCAGTTGCAGAAAGGGTTTGTGGGGTTTGTGAAGAAATAAGCAGCTGTTGGTAGTGAAATTGATGCAGCTGCAATTGGAGATAAAGAAGGTTGCCGCTATGTTTGATTGAGCTACAAGTCTGGTATTGCAGCTGAGAAATTAGGAGATGATGTTGCTGAGAACAATCAGAGAAGAGATGAAGAAGAAATTGGGGTTTGAATGATGGTACAGCCGTTGCAGCTGTGACAAATGATGTTGCCCAATTGAAGTCGATGCTAACTTGAATGGGTGAAGTTCTGGCACAGGGAATGCTGTAATGAAGCTGCAATAGATGAATGTGTAGGAATTTCAGATAAGTGAGGCCTGAAGTTGGCCGGGAAGCACCAGAATACAAACATAGCTCGGCTGGAGTTCAGTTCTGATGAGTTGACTCAGTGACTCGTTAGGATAACTCGGTGATTCAGACTACTCAGATCAGTCAGCTGAGTTAGATAAGAAGCTGACTCCCTCTTCTGTCTTTTGACCGTTAGTCCTAACGGTGGACTGATGGAATATTCCGTCGAATATACCAGTGACGGCGAAGAATTCATGTGACTATTCTTGCCGGATTCCGGCCATAATACCAGCTTTCCGGCGACCAAAATTACAGATTTTTGTGTGGATTCTTCTCATGGGTGTGAAGACTTGGACTTGGAATTGGATGGAGAATTCGGCTCAAATTTGGAAAGAGAAGATGGAAGATGAGAAAGACTTGAATTTGGAAATTGAATCATTATGGAATGAGGATTCTATTCCTTGGAAGATTTGGAGAGCATTGAAGCCTATAAGTAGAGAAGTTCTCTACACATCTTTTGACATATCTTTTACACACCTCTCTACACACACAACACTTGTGTTTTTGCTTGCTTTTGAAAATTCTTCTTTTAATTATTTGTGTGAAATTTAAAAATTCTCCTTTTAATTATTATTTGTGTGAATTTCAAAAACATGAGTAGCTAATTTTCTTATTGATTGAGGATGAATTCCTAGTTCTTAATATATGATTTGAGTTTTGTTTCAATTCTATCTTGAAGTTTTTCACATGATTATCGTTTTTTTTACTAATAGGAATATTTATTCATTCATGATTGATTGATAGATTGTTTAGAGTGCACGCTAAATTGATTTGTTAATTTGATCTAAAGCTAGTGAAAGTTAGGGGATAAGTAATCGTTTCTTGACTCTTTACATAAGTAGCAAACACGAGACCTTGCGGAGGGATTCCGTGGAGCAATTGTGTGTGAAAACAACGTTAGCAAGTAGACCTTGATCTAAGAGTCTAACTACTAATATTAACCTAATAAGTTCATAAATCTTAATGCGTTTATTTAAATTACATCTAGAGTTATCTACTACTAGGTGGTTTGGTAAATAGAATCCGGTAGTCGAGAACTTCCGAATCCGGTGATACAAGGGATTTAGGGGTTTAGCACTGATCTAGCTGCTTTACCTACGGTTGGTGATAATTTGTGACTAATAACAAATAGAAAAGAACATAACTTGATTCATTGTTTTGCAACGTAGAAGGATTCCTTGGTCTTGTCTCTCTTATTGATTTCAACTTTATCTTTTAATTGTTTTGTTTACTTTCTTTTGCTTTTTACACCCCCCTTTCGTGACAATTTTTACAACTAGAATCTCTTGCTCCTCGTGGGAACGAACTTGACTTCCATTATATTATTTTTAATTGAGTGGAAATAAAATATTAATTTGATTGCACCTACGACACGCATCAAATTTTGGCGCCGTTGCGGGAGCAAATGATGATTTTAGTTGTTTTTATTTTTCTTTTTGCTTTATTCTTGCTTTGTTAGATTGTATATCGTATCTAACTTGGTTTCGAGAATCTTATTTCGTGTATCGGTTTTCCATGTATGGTGGACAAGAGCAAGCATATTACAACAATCAATACAGTTTTCAACCTCAACATTATGGCAACTTCCAACCATCCTTAGGATACAATAAAAACCAATCTTTTGGCTATGATCAAATTCCTACTGAGAACCTTATGGATATTCTCATACATATCAACAACCTTTTGACGGGTATGTAAGTGGACAATCACAAGGATGGGAGGATAGTTTTGTTTATCATCAGAATTCTCTAGTTTTGCAGATAAGATGTCTGCCATGATTGGGGATCTTCAACAAAAGTTACAAGAATCACTACAAGACCAGCAACCCTATGTTTGGGAGGAACCACGTCGAGACGGCATTGCTAAAGAACGAAGAGACATGGATCAATACAAGGATGATAGGGATAAAGAAGAATTTTGTTATCAAAGCAATAACTATTCTAATGTGCCTATGGTGTGTAGTGAATATTTGATCGATGATTATGTTGGAAAAGGCCAACCTTTGGATACTTTTGATGACGCTAGTGTAGCTTACTCGAGCCTTGATCTTAATAATGATCAAGCAAATATTCAAAAGGTAGAGCTTGAAGATGATGCATTTAGTGCTTGGAAAAAATTCCTTAGGGAAAGATATGAGTCCGCGGAAGTGTATGAGCGTTGCAACAATGAGGAAGTTATTCCAACTCCGGATCATAATAATGATCCTTCACCTATTCAAAAGGAGGAGATTGGGTGTGACTTACCTATTGTTATAAACGGTGTAACACCCGCACAAGAAGATCTTAAAATTTATACAGATGAGAATCACTTTAGTGAATGGCCCGATTCCGATGATGAGAATGTTGAAGAGATGATGCTAGAGGATGAAACCAAATTGATTGATTTTGTGGAAGACCCAATTGAACTTGCCAATGATTATAATGATGCCAAAACTTTGGTTAAGGTAGAAAATAACGACGATTGGTTGCAAGATTCGATAGAGGACCACGATATACAAGAGGTAAGTAATTCATATGAATTCTCTAAGGATGAAGAGGATTCCGTAAAACAAGAGATTGTGCAAGGTTTGTCTAACCCTTTGCATATTGATTCTTCTCCTTTACCTCTTATTGGTTTGAATGTATGTGCTTCGAAAGTATTTTTGGATGATTTTGTTTCTAAATATCCACCATTGGAAACACTTGATGCTAACACTATGCAGGTTTGCCAAGAAGAATACATGGAAGTTCCCAAATTCTATGTTCTTTATACACTTCCGAGTGTGGACGAGAATAAGTGTGGGGGAAATTTCTATCGAGCGATAATTTCACTATTGTTTTCTTGTGCTAATATTTGTACGAAGTTATTGTTTTCAAAACAGGTATTATGGGTTGACCCCCAAATTTTCCGATTGTTAGTATATGCGGGCTAATGAATCTTGCAAGAGCTAAGTCGGGCCGTCGACTTTAAAACAAGCGCTTAATGGGAGGCAACCCATAGGTTTTGTATTTCTTATCCTTTTGCTTTTGCTTTTTATTTTTGTTATTTCTTTTTCTTTTTCCTTATCATGTTAAAATTTCCCACCTTGACTTTACTAGGAGGATTCAATTACATTGAGGACAATGTAAGGTTTAAGTGTGGGGGAGTGGTTAAGCATGAATTTAAAAAATTACAAAAAAAAAAAAAAAAAATTTAAAAAAAAAAAAAAAAAAAAAAAGGTTTACATAAAACTTCAACTTTTAGAGATTTTAGAGTCCCTAGCATACTTCTAGGCATGTTTACATAGAGATTTTGACCGACATAATTGAACTTGGAAATGTTAGAGAACTACATTCGGATTTCTTGCTTGTTTGAGTGTTAAATAATGGATTTAATCATGACGGTGATGCGAATTTGGTGCAGGGAGAAATGCGTTATTAGAGTTGTTGATCAATCATTAGTGGAGACTACCCGTATTCATATCATGTGAGGCACCGACCAGAAATTTTTCCGTCTACTAAAGAGCTTTCTTTTGAGTGTGTGTCACCATACGTTAATTCCGGGTAGAATGGTGAGCTACCCAATCTCCCACCAATAGAAGCACTACTCTTTGATCACTTGAGTGCTAATTTTGTCAATCATGAATGGTGACACTACAAGAAAACTGGGCTTTAGCGACTATCACGATTCCGTTGGTACAGGACTGTTTTTAGTGGATGGAGATTTACAGCAACCATCATGGCAACGGTTATGCTGTGTGGTTGAAGGCTTATTTGCTAAAGATGTGTACCCACTTTATCGCTGGAACAGGATGTCTATCGACAACAATCAAAGCGACTCAAGTCATAGTTAGCGAAATTTTCTTGTAACTATGGACTACCGTTGGTAGAGTACCAAAAGTGTTGTTGCTGAAATAGTTAACCCACAAAATAATTCGTTCTTTGAAGAGTTATATATTGTTGGTAAAGGTAGTCAATTATAAAATAGTTAGCAGCTAAAGGATTTGACCCACTGAGTTTTAGTTGTTGAACGCGTCTGGTTCGGATTGTACCACTACATAATTCAACGCAAGAGTTTTTTCCACCGAATTTTAGTTGCTCAAGAATTTAAGATTCGGTTATGTAGTATGGATAAGAATTTCACCTCTCATTTTTCAAGTTGGTCAAGGGTGTTACCACCCCTTTCAAGATGGTAATGGTCTCTAACCGCTGTTTGTTTAGTTGGCACAAGAGTGTAACCACCTCTTTCTAGCTAGTCAAGGTCTCTAACCACCGTATCTTCAGTGGGTTCAAGGGTGTAACCACCCCCTCCTTGGCTGGACAAGGTGTCTACGCACCATATTTATGGCTTGTTTGGGGTATTTTGTTGGTCGAGGGTTCCACTGATTGTAAATTCTGTTGATAAAGGATTTAAGCCTTTGCTGTTAGTTTGCAGATTAAAGGCTCAAACGACAAGCACTCCCGTCCCGTCACTAGTGTTGTCGCTCAAAGCCTCATCACAATACAAATATTTTTCAAAGACAAGAATTATAATTATAAATCATAAAAAAGATATTAAAATCATAAAAAAGATAACATTGCTAATAGTTATATCATTAATTAGTATTCAAAATATTTCTAAAAGATGATTGTTTTTCATCCCAACATTGTCCCGGGAGAAAGACATTTACAGCCCAAGTAGGATCGGTAGACTTCTTATACTTATGGGTCACGTCAAACATCGTGATTGGATTAGTGGGTTCTCCATAACCATATCATAGGATAAGAAACACTAAACACATAATCCGAACTATAAGAAAATAGACAGCTAAAAAAAGGGAACGCAGACAGTTGAAGATGATAAGTTTACCCCCGTTATGCATTGGACTGAAAAACTTGTCGTGTCATTAGAATGATTCGAACTTGACTCTTTCTCGGGCTGTGCTTGCTTGATCGGATTTAGTCTTTATGAAATGATGAAATCTTAACCAGAGATGATATTTACCTGAAACTCCTCCATTTTGAACACATTGCACATAGATGTCCAGTCCTCCATGTTAGTACAGTTCTTGGGAGGGTTCGCCAGTGCCTTGTCATAATCATTGCCACGTGCCAACATGTAGTGTACACTCAAGCCAGATCTCAGATCCATTGTATGAAATCCTCATTTTATTCCTTAACAATTGTTCTGTTAAGGCATCATCAAGCACAAGTTTGAAGTGATCCTACAAAATTAAGGAAATTTATTGTTATGATATCAAATCAACACTATGAAAACAGAGAAGAAGAAAGACACAAAATAACGTATGGTGCTTTATTACCATCACAAGCTGAACCACCCTCTCGAAAAAATGTGCTATAAGGAGGGGGAGTTCTCCCACCGCCTTACCCATATACCAATAGCCAAGCTAAACTGAAAAATACGCAAACCCACAAACTGCTTATTGGGATTAAAAAAAATTACAGGTTTACTACCGCCTTATGTCATGTACAACTTCCTTGTTTCGCATAACACTTGAAGCATTGTCCCCTTCCAGTATTAAGGAACGTCTCATACTATTCTGCACTTGAGGTGCGTTTGGAGCTACCCATCGGTTTGATGGAAGAGGTAACGGTGTAGTAGCAATTCCAAGTCTTCTTTGGGAGTATCTAATTGGAGTACTGCCATATGCTTGCTCCCTTGGAAGATCTATTCCATGCACATCTGTTTTTCTCCCTTGCGAATTAATTTCTCCCTTGCGAATTAATTCCACTTGATTCTGCAATTAACCACTTACATAATTTAGCAAATCAACATGAAGTAACTGAGAAAATGTGAAATAAATGTATATTCAATTACCGTATGTTGGCCTAGAACTTTGTGACAACCCCCCTCTAGCTCTTCCTAATGTAAACACTATACAAAAAAAAAAACGAACAAGTGACTACAAAATAAACAAGAACAAGAACAGATCAAACAAGTAAATCATGTTTTACCAAAATAAAAACGCACTTAACCACATCGATGAATTTTAAAGACAAAATCAAGCACATCCGAACGAAAAAAGAAAACAATACTAACTTTATGAAATGGATCTGGGGAAGCATATGATAAATTTAAAATCATATGATATACAAAATCAAGCAAAAATACAGATTGGACACATATAAGGAATTTACCCGCAGCTTAAGAATAATACTAAGATATGCAAAATCATCTCACAATTCAGGATTATTTCGAGCCTAAACACACACGTAAGGAGATGGAAGATCAAATATGTAAAATTAATCGAATGTATTGAGTTAATCTCTAATCTAGTATCTGGGTGTTTAATATAGGATAAATATCTATCGGAACCTGACCTTCGGGATAGGTGAATTTATTATCTATGCTTTCCCTAGAGACAAAGCTTATGACATGGGTACACCATGTCAATTAATCGGTTGGCACCACGAAGAGGTCTTATTTAGCACTAGCTATGGTAAACAACATGATAGTTTAATAACCAATCTTGGAAACACTCATAGATCGTACAGACACTACCAGTTATCCAAAGTACCAAAAGGCTAGAGAGAAGATAGTCGATGACAAAATAAAAAGAACACAAGAAAGAAACAAATATAGATAGAAGGAAAGAAAAAACAAGAGATCCGTATCTATCAATAGGGCAGATACATATTACGTAATAGTGCAGAACTGTCTTAAGTTATCTGCATAATATTAAGTGTTTTACAGTCCATACTACTCATATATTAACACAAATTCTAAAACATACATACAAGCACAAATCGAGAGCTTACCCCCCGAAGCTGTTGTGCTTTAGAACCCACAAAATCAAATTCATCATGCTTCTCTACTTTTGACTACATCAAAACAATGACTACATCCAACCCCTAGATGATATGTTCCCAACAAGCAAGACTTGTGTACGATGGTTTGAGAAGAATTGTAAAATCATCAATTTGAAAATAAATCATTAAGACATATAAGATCTTTACAAAAAACCAAGACCTTATACTGAAACTCCTCCTCGCAAAACATGAAAGGCGAAAATAAATACAAGCAATTATCCCGGATACACACCAATTGCAAATACAAACTAAATGACACCACCAACAACATGAAAGGCCAATTTGAAGCTTGACCGATTCATTGAAAGGAATCAGTCAACCAACCAAACCAAAATTACCAAAAGTAATCTTAATTTCAAATTAAAATTTAGAACCACGTATATTTGTGAACTTCCCAAGGAAAAACCACAAAACAAACCGCTTTAAAAGAAAAATCAACAACATCCTTAAATAAGATATATACATTTTAAAACAATGTAATCATCAAAATGAGTACTTGATATGCCTAAAAATAAACTCAAAATGATAAAAATGAATTGATAGATTGAAGCGAGGAGATTAGGGAGATAAGAGACATGTTCCGAGATTAGGAATTGATACATTTTCCGAAAAGCAAGCCAGATATACTACAAACTTAACCAAATTTAGCAAAGTCAAGCAAATAAATAAAGCCGTAAAATGAAGCAACTTGGCTTTTATAGGTATCCAATTAAGCATAATAAAACACTTTATTTAGTTAGTCGATAAGAAACAAAATCATTTGTCCACAAACTTCCACATAAAACATACAAGTAAACCTAGAATAAAAAATCTCCTAAACACAAAACATAAACTGAAAAATAAGAGAAACCCAATCTTCATCTCATGTTTAAATAATACCAAAACAAAGAAATAAATCCTAGAAAATTGACAAGAGCTTAGATATTAAGAAAACTAAAATATAGAGCAAGATAAACTCATAGATCTTGCTTACCATACACACAACATAGAGCAGTCACAACATCTTGCATTGTTAGATGCCATTTCGTATCTTTGTCACCAAAAAATCAACAAAATCCGTAATCAAAATCTTTTGAAATTGCTTATCAAAACATAAATCAAGCTCAAAAATCACAAAATCTAAGAGTTCGTACACAAAATCTAAGCTTTATGACTTCACCTTATCGATCAATTAACCCATAAACCAAATTGCAACTTCACAACAATCCATTCCTCAAAGAAATCTATACTTCTCTTCTTCGATTCGTATATAACCTTTACAATAATCTTCAAAAACAAAAACCCACAACAGAGAACACTTATTATTACTAATAACACAATCGAATCAATAAGCCAGGGGTTTTAAGAAAACAAGACCTAAGTTGAAAGATTGACTCCACCAAGAAAAAACGAAGAAGACCCTAACTAGAGGCTATCCTTCAAAAAAACCTAATAAATCACAGAGAAAAACAAAATTAGAACTATGACATAAAAATAACTCATAATCGATCAAAAAAAAAAAAATCTGAAACAGAAATCTAAGTTCTGAGATTCACTTAGTCAAGTTAAGAATAAATATATGTAAAAGTTGAAAATCATCGTTTCTTCTACTTCGATCGAGATCTGGTTTCGATTTACCGCAAATAGCGAAGATGTAAAATAAACGAAGAATGATGTGAGTTAGGTTCTTCTTACAGAGAAAAAATTGAGAGGGTCGGAGGCGAAAGAGAAAGAAAAGTGATAAGGTTAAGTGATTTCTCTCTCTTCTAACATTTTATAAGAAAACCCTAGATGATAGCTACTAGGTATCTCGAGTAACTAATCAGGGAGATATAGGGACATGATTTCATGTTTGTGTGTTTCACACACGTACCTTAGCTTAGTTATTGTGTGATAGAGCTAGACGATTATTACCACTGTCGCCAATTTATGTTGGAAAATGACACTAAAACAGGGTGAATAAAAGAATTTTGTCTCTGGATTCAAGGATTTAATAATAGATTCTTCATCCCCAACACGCATCTTTTCAGTCGGAATAGACATCTCTTCCAACAATGGTGTTTGTAGGGAAAATGATTTTTATGTTCGGTTTTCTAACTCTCATTAGAAACCCTAAATCAGAAAAATTCCTATGAGACGCTGTCTCGCACTCTGCTAGGGGACGCTGCCCCCTAGACCCCCGCGACCTGACCGGTCAGGTCGATCACCGAAACTCTGTATAGCGCCTACAAATTAAGGGTTTGTTGAAAATATCCAACAATTTAATTGGCACATCAAGATTTGATGGTTAGCTTCTTGCCATGTGTCTAAAAACAAAATTTATTGAACGACTCTCATGGTTTTAGTAATAGGTGGAGCATTTTATGACTTTGAGATCAATGTATGATATCATTTTAAAGAGGCTCGAAGCTTCGGAAAAATGAGAATGAACCAGAAGATTACCTATTATGGAACTCAACTTGCAAGATTACCATATACATACCCAATGTTCTCGTCCGGATGAGGATTGAGATGTCAAATATCGATTGGATGGTTCCTGAGTGGATTTTGCAACCTATTATGGAACTTAGCTTGCAAGATTACCATATACAGGCCGAATGTTCTCGTCCAGGTGAGGTTTCAGATGTCAAATATCAGATTGGATGATCCTAAGTGGATTTTGCAACTATTATGGAACTTAGCTTGGAAGACTAACATATATCAGAATTGAACATCACAAGTTCAAAGATTACCAGAGTTCGACCTGAGTTTCTGATTAGGATGAACTGGAGACGAAATATATCAGAATTGAACATCACAGGTACAAAGATTACCAGAGTTAGACCTGAGTTTCTGATTCGGATGAACTGGAGACGAAATATATCAGAATTGAACATCACAGGTACAAATATTACCAGAGTTAGACCTGAGTTTCTGATTCGGATGAACTGGAGACGAAACCTGGCCGTGAGTGGACTACTATAAGTCAGAAACTTGGTAAGAACGATGAATCCTTTCATTTACTAGTAAGATTCTTTCGGAATATTCCACGAAAATTTAAACAAACCCTATTCTGGCATATTGTATGCATACCCTGGCTCCGAGATCGAAATCTGGCCGTGAGTGGACTACTATAAGTCGGAAACTTGGTAAGAACGATGAATCCATCCATTTACAGGTAAGATTCCTTCGGAATATTCCCTGAAAATTAAACAAACCCTATTCTGGCATATTGTATGCATACCCTATTCGGATGAACTGAATATGAAATTTATCAGATTTGAAAATCACAGGTTCAAAGATTACTAGTGTTGGACCTTAGTTTCTCATTCGGGAATCAAGATGAAATTTATCTGATTTGAACATCCCGGGTTCAAAGATTACTACAGTTCGACCTGAGTTTCTCATTCGGATGAGCTGAATATGAAATTTGTCAGATTTGAACATCACGGGTTCAAAGATTACTAGAGTTCGACCCGAGTTTCTCATTCGATGAATCAATATGAAATTTATCGATTTGAACATCACCGGTTCAAAGATTACTAGAGTTCGACCCGAGTTTCTCATTCGGGTGAACTGAAGATGAAATTTATTAGATTTGGTGCAATAAATATTATGGAGAATGTGAAAATGACCAGACTACCCTTATCGGAAATAAGTAATGTAAATTTTACATACTTTGAAAATGACCACATTACCCTTATTGGAAAAAGTGCAATACATATTATGGAGACTGTGAAAAATGACCAGACTACCCTTATAAAAAATAAGTAAAGTAAATATTACATACTGTGAAAATGAACATATTACCCTTATTAGAAGAAAATTGCAATAAATATTATTACCGATTGTGAAATGACCATATTACCCTTGTTGGAAATAAGTGGAATAAATATTATGGAGACTGTAAAAATGACCAGACTACCCTTATCGGAAATATGTAGAGTAAATATTACAGACTGTGAAAATATGGTTATTACCCTTACTGGAAATTATTGCAATAAATATTGTGCAGACTGTGAAAATGACCAGACTACCCTTATCGGAAATAAGTAAAGTAAATATCTTATCTTACTATAATAAAGAAAAGGGGGAGTTTTCGACCGGAGCATTCTTCCTTACATGGACCCCAAATGACGCAAATGCCCCAGATTATAAAATTTAGTTTATGAGAAACATTCGTGTCCTATGACGACATTTCTTCTATTCCAATCTAACTCATCATCGCCGAATAAATTGAGTTCACCTCCATTTTCGAGTTCTTTCAGATAATTACTTAAAATCTAATTTGAAACCTGATACTCAAAAATAAATCTCAAAGTGGCTTCGTTAATCATCAATGATTCAATTTTTTATTGATCACGGGCAACTATCTTTAAGATGATTTGTGATAATCCATTAGCTTCAATTTATATTTTTAATAAATTCAGTGAGAGGCGACATGATCTTCATATTTCGACCTATTTGAATAACTCTGTTTTTTTTTTGTAAAGAATAACTCTGTTGATGTTTAAGAAAGGTAATCTGAAAGGGAAAAAAATGAATTCAAAATCTCGATGGTTCTGGTGTTAGCAAAAAGTAAGTCTTCCAGTCTGATTATCGAAACCTCTATTAATAGCAAACTAGAGAAGCAGATTTGGAACCATGAATAGCTGATCGAATCACGTCTAGCAAAAGGGAACCATGTTTTGTCGGAAAAAAATATAAATGTTGAATCACGTCTAGCAAACTTCCAAGTCAAGATCTTACTGCTCTGGATCACCAGATGGGTTTTATTGACCTTCTTTGAGATTGGTTTTGACGCATGTGATGAGTGGACACGTGTACCGACTCTGCACACTATTTCACTGCACTAGAAAGTAAGCTAGAGCTTCATAAGAGCAGCTCATGGAGGTATTCCGTAGAATAGAGACGCAGGTGCATCGCATGTGCAAATTTGCTAGTTACCGATTATGAAAATGATCATATTACTCTTATTGGAAATAAGTGGAATAAATATTATGGAGACTGTGAAAATGACCAGACTATCCTTATCGGAAATAACTAAAGTAAATATTACCGATTGTGAAAATGACCATATTGTCCTTGTTGGAAATAAGTTGAATAAATATTATGGAGAATGTGAAAATGACCAGAATACCCTTGCTGGAAAAATTATTGCAATAAATATTGTGCAGACTGTGAAAATGACCAGACTACCCTTATCGAAAATAAGTAAAGTAAATATTACGGACTGTGAAAATGACCATATTTTCACAGTCTGTAATATTTACTCTACCTATTTCCGATAAGGGTAGTCTGGTCATTTTCACAGTCTCCATAATATTTATTCCACTTATTTCCAACAAGGGTAATATGGTCATTTTCATAGTCAGTAATATTTACTTTACTTATTTTCAATAAGGGTAGTTTGGTCATTTTCACAGTCTCCATAATATTTATTGCACTTATTTCCAACAAGGGTAATATGGTCATTTTCACAATATGTAATATTTACTTTATTTATTTTTAATAAGGGTACTTAATTAATAAACCATGAAACTTGGTAGTTATCATATCCTGGTGGCTGAAAGCTACTAACCACACCAACAAACTAATGTCTTGGTACAAGTGTCTCAAAAAGATTGAATTGGTGGTTGCACATAGTGTCTTAAAGTATTTACCTTCTAGTGTACTTTGTAGTTGTCAAACTCTTGTGGTTGAAAGCTACTAACAACGCCAATAATTTGATGGTTGGTTGAGGTGTCTACCAACAGGTGGTTTCGTGGGTAAGATAAGTGGCAAAAGATATGTACCTTTTAGGGTACGTTTTGGTTGCCCAAACATCATGGTTGGAGGCTAATAACAACCAATACGATATTTCGGTTGTTGAGTTGTTCATACTAAAGCCTTCCACCCACTATCGTTGTTGAGAAACTAGTGGTTAGACATTTCCGCCCACCATAGTTGGTTTCAGTTACAAACAATTGTTACTGAAGAATTCCACCAACTGTAGTTGGTAAGAAATTAGTCGCCAAAGCCAAGTTTTCTTGTAGTGTGACGTCTATAGATGAAAGCCTCCTTCTTGTAGTTCGATTTGCAGTTAGCACCATTCTCTCTCGCAACAACAACGGATCCATAGAAACACCATCATCATCAACTAGGAGCGACATCAAAATCTACAAGGAAAGTTGGAAAAGTTCAAGGTTTACAAGCAACGGAACGAAAAAAAAAAAAAGAGCAAATTTCATATTCAAGTAAAGAAACATACAAAGAGCAGATTTTTACATATATGTTGAGGACTTACAATACAATGAGGTAATTTTATATTCAAGTATAAAGACTTATTCACAAGAGCAAAGAAAATCAAAAGGTGAGAATTTTTGAAGTTTATGATTTCAAGACGATACAAGTTGTGAAGAATCAAGTGGTAAAATACTTCTCCCACGGCCATGGTTTGTTTTTGTATTTTATTTCTCTTGTTTTCAAAAAAAATAATAAGAAAAAAAAATAAAAAATAATAAGAAAAGATATAAAAAAAAAAACAAGAGAAATATTTGTTTTGTTTTTATTTATTTAATAAGCCGTGGGGAAGGAAAATTTATAAGGAAGTTTCAAGCGACAAGGATTTAAGGTAAAATGAGTTACAAATTGTTAAGGATTTATGAAATTCGAGAGTTTATCATCAAAAGTTGAAACGAAGACGAAGACCAAGAAGATAAAGACGAGGAGGAGGAAGTCGTTTCTATTGGATGCCGTGAGAGTGGTGTTATCATAATTGGCGATCGGATGTGAAGGTGAGTAAGTAATCTCATCCTCGATAATAATGGTTGATTTTCTTTCGTAGAGATCGTCAGAAAAATGGTTTTTCAAAATATTAAAAGATGTG
Organism: Papaver armeniacum; assembly: GCA_023531295.1. NCBI lineage: Eukaryota > Viridiplantae > Streptophyta > Magnoliopsida > Ranunculales > Papaveraceae > Papaver > Papaver armeniacum. Next base: position 252,159 of record JAJJWW010005402.1, on the reverse strand, counting down.
GGTTTTTAAAAATATTTCGGAAGTTGTCCTTCCCACCATTCAATGTGTCGCAGGATTTCTCTCTTCATTCCTACCCGCACACATGTGAGACCCATAAAAGTCAGTCTTTTTGAGTGCAATTATCATAAAATCCTTTTGGTGAGGCAGAAGTCGAGGCGAAATGCTTATTGATCGTTTCTCAAACACGCGTTCTCTCATTATAGTGTGGTTATTTCTCACTCAACATTTAAGAATGAGAATATGTTCTTTAATATTTCTAACTTCTTATCACTAGAATGCAGAAACTCTTTGTCCTCATAACTCTTTGGATGCTTGGGACGCTTGAACGCTTTGAAGTTGTGAGTTTTTAGTTTGATTCGCTCGAGGACTAGCAAAGTCTAAGTGTGGGGGAATTTGATAGGGTGTAGAATACATCCTATTTACTATCTATTGTTTATGCTTTCTTTGCTATTTTTCTTGTAAATTATGTATTTTACGCTTGTTTTGAGTTTTATAGCTACTATGGAGTCGCACGAACGAAAAGAAGAAGAAATCACTCAAATTGAACAAAAGGGCAAAATTGTCATTTCATGGGCGAACACTATCTGGAGCCCAGTCAAGGTTAAGGGGGAATTCTTTTGGAAGAGCATTAAAGACAGCTCAGCTAAGGATAAGGGGAAAACCCATTTAAGTGTTAAAGGCATCGGTTAATACTCAAGGCACCTATGTAAGTTAGCTTGGCATGATATTGGTCGGCCCACATTAGTGCCCAGGTCCGGATCCAATTTTCAATCATTAGTGCCCAGGATAACCTAAAATTGAGTTCTTTCTCTCAATCATTATTATTATTTTCAAATGAATGAGAGGAAAGAAGAAAAGCTGCGCAGCAGCTAGAGAAATCGAGAAATTGAAATTGGAGAAATTAGGTTCGTCTCTGCAACTGATAAACAAGGCGATGATGATGTCGATCGAGAAATTGAGAGATTGAATGTTAAAAGAAAAGCTGCCGTCTGTAATTCGATGAGATGCAGAGGAGAATCAAAGGAGGAATCAAGCTTGTTCTTGAGATGTTATTCAACACATTGAGATGAGATTGAGGATGCCGTGGATAAATCAGATCGAGAGGCGATTTGGTGCTGCTATCAAATCCAGAAGATGAAATGGATCTGGGGATCGTCTCTGCGGTTGAAAATCGATTCTGTGGATGACTATTAAGAATGGGTTTCGGTGGCTGAGTTAGATGAAGAACAAAGATGGGTTGAGCTTGAATGAGTTTTTGTTGCACTATGAGATGAACAAGAGAAATTGTTGTTAAGGGTTAATGGCAGAAATTGAAGCTGGGGTTTTGCAGAGAAGATTGATTTTGTGTTGCTGCTGTCAAATTGAGACAAGAAGAAGCTCAAATGTATGAAATGGGCTATGTGTTGGAGGAAGAATTGTTGGGTCAGTTGCAGAAAGGGTTTGTGGGGTTTGTGAAGAAATAAGCAGCTGTTGGTAGTGAAATTGATGCAGCTGCAATTGGAGATAAAGAAGGTTGCCGCTATGTTTGATTGAGCTACAAGTCTGGTATTGCAGCTGAGAAATTAGGAGATGATGTTGCTTGAGAACAATCGAGAAGACATGAAGAAGAAATTGGGGTTTGAATGATGGTACAAACCAGTTGCACTGTGACAAATGATGTTGCCCAATTGAAGTCGCTGCTAACTTGAATGGGTGAAGTTCTGGCACAGGGAATGCTGTAATGAAGCTGCAATAGATGAATGTGTAGGAATTTCAGATAAGTGAGGCCTGAAGTTGGCCGGGAAGCACCAGAATACAAACATAACTCGGCTGGAGTTCAGTTCTGATGAGTTGACTCAGTGACTCGTTAGGATAACTCGGTGATTCAGACTACTCAGATCAGTCAGCTGAGTTAGATAAGAAGCTGACTCCCTCTTCTGCCTTTTGACCGTTAGTCCTAACGGTGGACTGACGGAATATTCCGTCGAATATACCAGTGACGGCGAAGAATTCAGGTGACTATTCTTGCCGGATTCCGGCCATAATACCAGCTTTCCGGTGACCAAAATTACAGATTTTTGTGTGGATTCTTCTCATGGGTGTGAAGACTTGGACTTGGAATTGGATGGAGAATTTGGCTCAAATTTGGAAAGAGAAGATGGAAGATGAGAAAGACTTGAATTTGGAAATTGAATCATTATGGAATGAGGATTCTATTCCTTGGAAGATTTGGAGAGCATTGAAGCCTATAAGTAGAGAAGTTCTCTACACATGTTTTGACATATCTTTTACACACCTCTCTACACACACAACACTTGTGTTTTTGCTTGCTTTTGAAAATTCTTCTTTTTAATTATTTGTGTGAACTTTAAAAATTCTCCTTTTAATTATTATTTGTGTGAATTTCAAAAACATGAGTAGCTAATTTTCTTATTGATTGAGGATGAATTCCTAGTTCTTAATATATGATTTGAGTTTTGTTTCAATTCTATCTTGAAGTTTTTCACATGATTATCGTTTTTTTTTACTAATAGGAATGTTTATTCATTCATGATTGATTGATAGATTGTTTAGAGTGCACGCTAAATTGATTTGTTAATTTGATCTAAAGCTAGTGAAAGTTAGGGGATAAGTAATCGTTTCTTGACTCTTTACATAAGTAGCAAACACGAGACCTTGCGGAGGGATTCCGTGGAGCAATTGTGTGTGAAAACAACGTTAGCAAGTAGACCTTGATCTAAGAATCTAACTACTAATATTAACCTAATAAGTTCATAAATCTTAATGCGTTTATTTAAATTACATCTAGAGTTATCTACTACTAGGTGGTTTGGTAAATAGAATCCGGTAGTCGAGAACTTCCGTATCCGGTGATACAAGGGATTTAGGGGTTTAGCACTGATCTAGCTGCTTTACTTACGGTTGGTGATAATTTGTGACTAATAACAAGTAGAAAAGAACATAACTTGATTCATTGTTTTGCAACGAAGAAGGATTCATTGGTCTTGTCTCTCTTATTGATTTCAACTTTATCTTTTAATTGTTTTGTTTACTTTCTTTTGCTTTTTACACCCCCCTTTCGTGACAATTTTTACAACTAGAATCTCTTGCTCCTCGTGGGAACGAACTTGACTTCCATTATATTATTTTTAATTGAGTGGAAATAAAATATTAATTTGATTGCACCTACGACACGCATCATTTTATGACATGTCTCTATAAATTAGGCATCCAGAGTGGAGACTTGAGCTGAGAGTTGATATAGAAAAAATGTTAAGGAAAATATGTGTTTAAAATCGACGAATGAAATCTGAGATCTTGGAGTAAACTAATAAAAAGTGCTCAGAATTTTGATGTCGAGTATAGGAAAATAGACTGATGACATAAATTATTAAACCAAATTACCGGTCCTGCAATTAAATCCTTTCAACTAAAGCTAACTGGAATTCAAGAATTATGCTTTGTGTTGTTTATCAAAACATTTGTGCGAGCTATTGATTAATTTGCCATGAGAAGTTGCCAGTTAGATTGCTTAATTTTTCTACAAGAATTCTAAGCACATCATACATATTACATGGTTAATTTCACATGTAATGTAAGTCATAAATTAGCCTTGACGGATAAATTGGACATTGTAAATTAGATTTTCAGAAACAATAACTGATGTGCAAATAAATGAGGTTGGACATTATAGCCAACAAATAAGCTTCTTCGGAACTGAAAAAATAATTGTGATAAACTTCACTTAAGTTTGATTTCAACGAAATAGGTAGAAATCACAAGCTTTAGACCAACCAAGTCGATTCGTTTTAATCTAGTACCAGCTCCACCATAATGTGGATATTGGATGATTTTCGGTATAGATTATGGACGTTAGCTTCCAATAAACATCTAGCTAGTGGATGAATTTTATTAAGACGATGTCGTTTATTCATGTTTTGTGACAAATTCATGTAAATTATATATGTGTATACTAGCCCTTAACTCGTGCCGTAACGGCACATGCCTTGATGTAGGTTCACTTTCAATATCGTATAAAATGTATCCCTAATACTTATCAATTCCTTCTGGTCCGATGTATGTGAAATCTGGTTTGGTCATAGATATCGTAGGGGATATCCCCTGTTTTGTTTTCTTTGTTTTATCGGGTAAACAACTTATGTTGTTAAAACACTTCATTAAATAAGAAATACTTTCTAAAATTATACGCTTTGTAGCCATATAAAATTCAGAAAAATATATACTACGAATAATTTTACAAATAATTTTAAAGGGAGTTTGTATGCTATCTTAAATTAAGAAAATGAGTTCACCTCCGTGATTTTCTATTTCCTTCCCCCATTTCCGATTTTAAAAATTTGTATATGATCTCGGACCTTTTATTTACTTATTGGAATATATGCTATTGAAATTTTACTTCTGGAAATATATCTCTTGATTTGTAATACCATATATATACTCTTATGTTGCGAAGTCTCTTTGGCAGATAAGTGGATATGGTCACCTCCATAATCGTCAGCCTCCTTGGCAGCCGTTTGTCGTAACCATTACATGGCTTTTTATGGCCGAGGAGTATTCGGCTTAATCGCAATATGTATTTATTTATTTTTGAGAGAAAGAAATTTCAAAACCGACTAATATATAATTGGGGAGGAAAGATCGAAGTCCCCTTATTGTCATGCATCTTTCAATGATCGAGTACATCTATTTTGTTCCTGAGATGATTTATAAGACCATATACCAATTGGTTTAGTCTCGCTTCTTTTAATTTATACTACCTTTGGTATTTTTGTACACTCAGAAAGAACAAATTATAAATAACCTGATCTACCAGCATTCGTGATGGTCATCGTAATGACAGTGTTTAATTTTTCATTCTTTACCGCATATCAATCCGGAGAATTGCTATCAATAAGAAGAGTAGAACACGAATGATATCAATCCGGATAATTGCTATCAATATGGAGAGCTATTCAAGAAACCGAACAATTGTAGAGTAAAACATATAAGTCAGGGTCCATTAGCTGAAACCATAACATTTGCTGGCGTCTTTGATTATATTTTTTTTATAAAAGTGCAATATTATTGATTTAATTTTTTTCCAAAAGTGAAATCATATGCTTAGGAAGTTGAAATACGTTAGCTTGGTGATGCCAGTATCATAAAATTTGCTTCAAAACCACTATGGATTCGGATCAAGATTTGGAACATAAATTAGATTATCATATCAACATTGTTACACAGGGGATAAATCAGATCCACCAATGCCACTGTAGATCATGACCAAAATGACTAATACTGAAATGCAAAAAAAAAAAAAAAAAAAAAAAAAAAAGGAAATTACACGTCAACAAAATGCAATAAGGGAAACACGACATAATAAAATGCAGAAAGGGAAACACATCAAAAAGAGAAAAAAAAATGCAGACATACAAAGAAACATGATATACTATTCCCAGGAATTGTATTATTTGGTGCAATGCTTCGGTGATGGTAGATGCCGAGAAACCTTCAGGCATCTTCTGAAAGCAAGATTTCTTATGAGGTGGATCATTATCGTCCACAATCTCAACTTTCAGCGGGGATGATTCTGGTATTCTGGGCAGATATGATTGGAGTTGGTGCTGCAGGGAGCGAAGGCAGCTTTGCTACAACGAAGCTTGGGGTATTAAGATTTCTAGGATAGAGGATTTTGGGTACCTGTACAAAACGATTGAGCACCCACGATGACTCGTCCATCTCCCTAAAACCTAACGCACACGTGCAGAAAATGGGTGTGGTCTGGATAACCATGGCCATTGATTTATCTTTCCCAAGGATACATCCGGACCACTACTAACACAGGCAAAGTTATCCAAATTATGGTTTTTGTATTAAAATAAAATATATTAGATTTCAATATAAAATAGAATATAACAACAAAAAATAGAAAAAAATAATTGAAGACTTAAGTTTGTTCAATCTAAGCTTTATACATGACGTTTGTGATTAAAAAATATATAGCACGCCCAGCTGCGGGCGGTGGAAACATTGGTATCAGGTGATTTTGTTGTGGTGGCGTGTGACAAACCGGATCTTCGGACTTCTAGCGGACATAGGTTCGACCTTGTGGGTCGGGTCCGATACAGCTAGCAAGTCCAAAATTCCAGACCGCCATTCATGTGGGACCGGATTTTTCGTTTTAAAAAATTTCAATAATTAAAATCAATAATTCAAGATCAATTAAATTTACTAAATGAATTGTAATCTTACTTTTAAAATAACAAAACTTTAAAATACTAATTACAAAATCAAAAGTATCAAATTAAAATAAAATAACGCTTCGATTAAATTTAAAACGCGACACCCAAATCGTCGTGATATATAATAATTTCTTGTCATATAGTCTTTCTTCGTTCTACGTGGAAAGGAGGAAAAGGGGTGATCAACCACAACCCAGTAGGAAGTTTCCAAAAATAATAGAGTGTATCAAAAAACAAACAAATGCATCGGATACAATAATTAAAACCATGCACGAAGTTCACAACACTACTTACGCCATTCTCAACCACAATTACTTAACATTTTCTTACTCAAAATCTTCAATCTTAAATTCTGGATCCTTAATCTAAAACTATTTATTAGTGGAGATACAAATTTATTAATTTAATTAAGGGAAACTTTATAATGAAAAAAAATAATAAATCATTTATTATAAGCAATTAGTGAAAAAAAATCATTATGAGGAATTAATAAATTATTCATAGACTAGGAGTTGTTATTCAAAAGGGTGTTGGCGCCCAGCTTGTTGCTAGGCTGCCACCTAAAGTATTGTACGACTAATTATTTTTTCTTTAACAGATATCTATAAAAAAAATTCGTTAGGCATTTATTATATTAGATTTTCCTTAATGGGTCATTAGATGATAGTTTAAGAGGAGAAATTACAACCAAAAATTTATGTATTGGGAGAGTAAATCTCAACCACCATTTACACGGGCTAACTTAGCCAAACCGTGCTTTATATTCTTGAAATAGTATATCAAAGTTGACAAGACTTCACAAATTGGGTTTTATAGGAAGAGAAAAAAGGGAAATCCTCACAGAAATCCTAAGAATTCTGTTTTGCCTCACAGACGGACGACTTTTGAGTCAACCTAAGTTGACGGACAAAATCGGTTGTCCGTCAAAATTTCTTAAGTTTCATTTTTTTTTTCCATTTTTGCCCCTCAATCATGGTTAATGGGAGCTGACTGAAGTTAATTCTGATATGGGCACTATACTGAAGTTAATTCTGATATGGAAAATTAAAAATTTTCTGATCTGCGCAACACTCAAATTCAACTATTTGTTATTGCGATGCGATTGTTGGCAATTAATTGAGAAACCCTAATTCGATTCCTCTTTAATGTGATCTTGTGTATGGGTTCGTTGATTGATTTTGGGTGGTTTGTTTCGTATGAACTAAAGGTACTTTGTAAGTCTATTGTCTGAGCTAATAAGTGGTGTGCTATATTTTTTTCTTCTTCTGTAGGTGTGAATTTGAGGTCATTTGATCTTGAACCCAAGCTTATATTCTACGACTTAAAGTTGGATATGTTATCTGTCCGTAAACAACTTAAAATAGCTTATCTTATTATGATGATCATGATGTATTAATTGAAAAATCTCTTTGTTAATATGTCGCCTACTAATCCAGATGATCGTGTTGTATTAATTGACAATCCTCACCACCATCTTCTTAACACAATTAGTGATATCGTAACAGATTTTATGTCACGAAAAATGAAACATGTATCAGTCCCAACAGTATCCAACAAAATAAAATGGGTACAGTTCCCTGAAAGTCGTATAAAAGAAATTGGGTAGATGTTCTCAATGTCGTACAAAATAAATCGGGTAGACAATAGAAGGATCGTCTAAAATAAATTGGGTCAACTGGTCTATAGGTGTATTAACTTATTTGCATTTTGTTCTCGCAGATGATTTGTGCTCATTTGTAATTTATGGATCTCTGTCAAAGATGAATCATGCATGAAACCTGTTTAAGACTGTTAAAATTAAATGTTTTCATATACGAATCATCTCCGAACTTAAATGCACTATATCTTGGTTCACCCTGTCAGTCATAAATTTCTTAGTTTCTCCCAACTCCTAAGAATAAAATGGTGTAAGGTGTAAATATGAGTAGAGATGAGTGGTTGGCAGCATTGCCAAGAGCTTCAGTGGAAAAGTTTGCAGAATTATCTGTGGTACACTGGTTTTTTGCCTAGCATCTTCTTTTGTTTTCTTGTGGTTAAGTCGACCTCATGTAATCTAACAAAGTGCTTAAATTTTCAAGCAAGAACGTCGGCAACAACTGTCACCTTTGTAATAACAGGCACGTATGTGGTAACGATGATCTCCATTGGTGATTCTCGTTGCATAATAGAAGTAACTATATATATTCTTTGTCGGAAGATCATAGGTTGAAATGCAATGAAAAGGAGTAAGTTTCGGAGTTAATACCTTGGTTGTTGCTTCACTTTTGCGATATCAGTGTCTCTCCAGTAAAAGTGCCCGAATCTTAACACTATCTAGGAGAGATCGTATAACAACAAGGAGTGGAGGCTTAATATTGTTGGTGGTGCACATGTACTTGTATTTTCTGAGAAGTTCAAATGGTTCGAAGTTTATTTGCTGACTTTGTGGGATTCACCTGTTCTAGTTTCATACAGTTTTTCTCGTACTGTATCATGGATGCTCTGGTTTAAAGGCACAAATTTGGAAAATGATACTAAAAATTTGACGGATCAATTTGAATATTGTGTGGCTTTCGAAATCTTTAGATCAAAAACATTTTTTTCCCGTCTGTTTGATAAAATAGTGCATTATTATTTTTATCTTACATACAGGCTAAAATGTGAGATATGCAACTTTTATTGTCATGGAGGATCAATGCAGTAATGAACACGAGAATTAACACTGATTACGGTTTGATACCAATTGGTTTCATCTGTGATTTTTCAGTGTGGTTGAGACTCAAAACTTGATTGTCGTAGTGAACTTTAATTAATTGCTTAATATGTACACCAGATGTCCTACTGCTTATCAAGTACAAAACCTGTCCAATGGCACAGCATTGTGTGTTGTCCTGCACATTTCTGTGATCTGCTAAGAGGGTCGGCCCCTTCCAAACTACGTATGTCAAACACAACATCTGGATTAAGTAATTTAGGTTACATGGTTTCCTTTGCTAGAGCTAATATTATGCACCCTATCCTGAAAACAACAGTTAATGATAACATATTCACCTCTGGTTGCATAAAACTTCTTTTGATTGATCTTTTCCATGACATTGTTGATATTTGAAAGATCATCTTAGTTTATCGTGAATCTTGAGCCTTTTTCTTTTTGTACGTGAATCTTACAACTTGGTATGGCAATCTGTTTATAGTATGCAAGTGTGCATAAATCAAAGATTAATAAAACTATGAATGGATTTGATTTGTAGATTGCACCACACTTCAACCAAGCTTTGACCCTGAGGAAAAAAAAATTCAGAGAATCAGAGGGGGAGATCCTCAATATGATTCTCCCAAGTTTTTGTCTTCCAAGCAAGTTATTATCATTTCAGAGTTTATGGCTTTCCTGATTTAAGGTTTCTTTCTTTCTTTCTATCTGATCTTTCTTTTTTATGTGTATATCCAAATTTGGTATCTATGACTGTAATGGAACATGGCATTGTACAGAGAAACCAATCATTCCTCAGAAAATCTAGGTTACCATAATTCGATTTCCTTCCATTGCAGAAGATTGAATCAAAAGAAGAAGACGAAGAAAAATGCAGAAGTCTCTAATGCATTTATTTGAGATATAGGTAAGTTGAAAAATGCCTGATGTTCCGAATAAGATTAGAGCTTTCAAGTGAACAGTCGAAATAGCAAGTTTTTTGCAAATCCACTGTACCAAATTCAAGATTTATTTATGAATCAACTTCATGTTTGATTTCGCATTAGAGATCCTGATGGGACTAATGGCAGTGTTGCAATGGATTGCTAATTAACCTTGGAATTATTCATACTTGAAACTATAAGAAACGCATTATGGCCCTCCTTACATTGTAAACACAAGGCTTTTAATAACCATATGTAAATTTCACTGCCAAACAAGAGTCTCTTCCTGCAACCAGAGAAATATGTGTCATATATGGAGCCACAGAACAAATAATACTTTTTGAATGGAAACAATGCACAACAACAGATACGTTCTCGACGGCCTTGATATTTATCACATACGGGACAATCATAAAGATACGCGACCCTGACCTACAGCCCCATACCAATAGATTTATACTAAACATTCCTGCACCGATAATTTCTTAACTACAACACAAATGTACGTAGATCAGAACACCCTTCCTAGCTTCAATATTTCAGAATTACCAAAGTGGTTACTTAGTTACGGCACATACATATTATTGTAAACATCAAACCAATAGATAACGGTACGCCTTTGTGGTATTTTATCCCAAATTAATTGGACTAATACTCTAACTTTTAGTTCTAAATTTAATTCCAATACATAGATTACAGCCGCTACTCATAATTCAAAAGAGAAAAATAGAAACCATAATTGCATTTCCCTCGGAAAGATAACTTTCAAAACTCAAAATCTTCATACTTCATTCATGAATAGGTACCAAACAACAACAATACAAATTAAGGATGACGAGTTAAATCAACCTTTCGTGTTCTCTTGTCTTGCCAATAATAATCCGAATATAATAGATTTCCGAGGAATCTCGTAATAAATGCTAAATGGAAGACGTAATGGTACAATATGATGCGATAGCATACACAAGATACATAAATATATACATACAGGTATAAGACCAAGTCCAACCGATCGTTGATATGATACATACAAATCAAACCAAGGAAGGTAAATGGAGAAATTGAGGGTGCACTAGTACGTCAAGTACTAGATGGTTTTGTTCCGATAGCATTGGAGGCGTAGCCTGACATAGAGAGGGATTAATGATATCATGATATTTCTTCATAAAATATAGTGTCCACACAAAATACAATATATTACTTTCATAAGGTCGTATAAGAAAAATTAGGTAATACTAAGATATAGTTCTATAAAATAAGTTGGTTATGTTGTTCATGGTCGTATAAATTAAATTGGGTACCCGACTATAAAATGATAGTTGTATCTGCTTGTTGCCACTCACAAAGAGCTGCTAATGTCTCCTTCATGTCACCAGCTGCTGCGTAAAAAATCAAAGCCCTGGCCCTTGCATCGCCTGGACTGGGACAAAATGGTTGAGAGAAAAGATTTGAGAAATGATGGATGTTGCCATATTTATTCCCTTTTAGGGAAAAACACAAAGTACCAAGCAATAGATAATATAAACCATGTGTTGTACCGACTCTACAGATTAAGTAGAATTGAACCTTGCATAATCTGAGAACAAGGTGTACCTTGCATTCACTTTGAACAAGTCGATCACCTTGCTCTTGAGATACATCTTTGCCAGGGAAATAAGTGCATTAGAGATTTCCTAATAAGAAAATCAGTTCATTCATTCAAATCATGATGATAGTTTTTTTTTTGGAATTAAATACTGGATTTTGCTCAAATCATAATGAAATCATGAAACTGAACGAAAAACTGAAAAATGGGGTTTTGATAGATCACCAAGCTAATCCAAGAAAGAAGAAATAAATGACTAGTTAAGAATTGATAGAACCCTATGTAAAATATTGCGTTTAAACTCACTGACCTCATGAAATAGAGAAGTTGTGTAATCTTCCTCACCTAGATTTCTTCTACAAACCAAAGATCCTTTTCTTCAAAACCGGTTGTATCCCCTCCACTTTGTTACGAAAATTCGACCATCATTTTTCTTCTCTGAATGGGGATCAGATGGGAACAACTTTGGGGACCGGTGATTTTACTATTTTATTAGATCAAAATACCTAGAGAAAACATAGCCAAATAAGAGTGAAAATACTGAACTCAAGCAGTAATTGTAGTTGGGTTACTAACTATAGTTGAGGGGTAAAGAAGGAAAAAAAAAATGAAACTTAAGAAATAAGAACGGACGAACTCGGTTCGTCCGTCAAATGGGTTTGAATGATAGTTTGACTGTCCGTAATGTTTGACTGAAACTCTTGGATTTCGGTGACGTTAGCTCGAGAAAAAAAAGTAAAAGCATAATGAAGCTTCGCAGTTTAGGATTGAGACGTTGGAGTAAACTAACCAAAAGATAATATGGTCCGCATAAAGACAACGTAAAGGTCTTAATGGTAATGTATGAATGAAGTTTGTTGGTGTCGACAACATGAATTTAACTCTCAATTCCAATTTTTTTTTTTTTAGATTTTGTAGCTATATAATATATTGAATTTGAAGTTCACGAGGAGCCAAGGAAGTAATGTATTTTTCTCCTTAAATTCATTTCATCCCGCCCCACTATGATTAACCTCAATTGTTCTTTATATACACTGTAATTACAATGATTTTCATTTTGATTGAAAGTAATCATGCGGAATATTCGAAAAATTGAATTCAGAAAAGACTTCGACATCAAAAAAATGCTAGTTCAATTATAAAGACTTTTAGCAAAATCTTAATTTCCAAACTACTACTATTGTTGAATTTTTACAGTGGAAACGGAACGATCGAATTTCATCTACTAATTCTTTACCTTTGCCAATCGGAAAAAAAAAAAAATTTCCCCACTAGTTAACTTTCATCTCTAATTCTTAACTTTTAGCAAAATGTTAATTTCATCTACTAATTCTTTACCTGTACCAATCAAAAAAAAAAAAAAAAAAAAAAAAAAAAAAAGGAAAAGAGAACGAATATGCATTTGGTTTGTAAGCCGTCCAAAACATTATAAGGGTAAACAAAATCATTTACTCTTATAGATGTTTCTTTCATCTTAGCAGCTGAGCTGAACTGACATAGCAATGTCCAGAATGCCTTCAGATAACATCTAATGGTTAATTTGTACTTATAATTAATATTATTATTGAAGCTCAATGAAGAAATATTCACATTAGTTCACTTATAATATTTTTTTTTTTACATTATTTTTTCGAAAATGAAAGGTATTCGCCGGTCGCCACTGCATTTGGTTCCTGTACACTACAGCCTTTGTACGTAAACACAGCTTCATTTACATAGATTATGTACCTACACTCTCGACCAATACTGATAATGTAAATTGTTTGAGAGTACAGTAAGTTTTTTTCTTGCCTATTCATTATCGATGCCTGGTCAGTTAAAAGAAGAGGCAGTTATGATTTGATATTCGCGAGTCATATGACCTGATAATTTACCATTCAAAGTTCATTGTGCCTGTAGATACCCGAAAAATATTAGAGAAGGACACGACGGGAATCATGAGAACTTGCAATGAGAAGAAGACATGAATGACGCACGAATATTATGGAGGAAGCTCACTATGAGTAGGGGAACAATGGAAGGAGAAGTGGTATGCGCAGAATGGAGATGAGCACCCTGTCCATGCATAAACGATTAACATGGATAAAGGAGTAGAAAATACACGAGTGGGGGAAGAAGTAGCAAAGTGTAAGGACCTACTCCAAGACCCTACGCCTTATGATAAAACGTGGAGATGTAATGGACATGAGAGGAAGGAGTGATGGGAGTGTAGGGACTTACTCCAAGACCCTACGCCTTATGATAAAACGTGGAGATGCAATGAGCATGGGAGGAAGAAGTGATGGGAGCGTAGGAACCTTCTCCAAGACCCTACACCTCATGGCAAAACATGAAGATGCAACGAGCATGGGAGGAAGAGGCGATGGGAGTGTAGGGACTTACTCCAAGACCCTACACCTCATGGCAAAACATGAAGATGCAACGAGCATGGGAGGAAGAGGCGATGGGAGTGTAGGGACTTACTCCAAGACCCTACACCTCATGGCAAAATATGAAGATGCAATGAGCGTGGGAGGAAGAGGCAATGGGAGTGTAGGGACTTACTCCAAGACCCTACACCTTATGACAAAGCATGAGTAAATATTAAAAGGGAAATGGTGCCCACTAGTTGAATGGAAGAGTGCCGATAGTAAGTGGGTCCCAACATAGAGTAGCCCCGATCCAGAAGCAGAGATGTTCCATAGTGGAAGGGATATCAAGGACACGTGTACGGACTCGAGATGTCAGAGTGAGAAAGAAGTCAAGATGGTGTACGTGTACGATATCCAGAACTCAAGGGAGATTTAGGAGGGTTATAAATACCCATCTCTTAAGAAGGAGAGATTAAGCCTTTTCTCGTGTAAAAATTAGTATTGTACTACTTGTTGGATCGAGTTATTCTTTCCTATTTGGTGTAATTCAAGGGTTTACCCATTTAATTTATACCATATTTACATTGGCGACTTCTCTTTGGGATCTCGATCTCGCAATAGTACAATGACTACACCAATTGCACAACCACATCCTCCTACGAGATCCGGTGACATCCCACATCCCGCACGTACGAAGGAGAGCCGCTTGCGAGCTCCAAAGAAGCATAGTTGGACTTTCAAGATATGGAGCGACGGCGTATCTAACTGGCGGCGCGTATCGCTACACTCACACCAATAACTCATGATGATGGAGCGCCTGGCGAAGGGGGTGGACCAGGAACAGGCATCTTACAGCCAAGAGACACAAACGGAGGGCATACACCTGTTATCCCTCATGATGTACATACCCCTCACACATCCCAGTTCACTCCACAGAGTTATACTAGACAGAACTTCACGATAGATGAATTAAAGATGGCCAAATACATCGAAGACAAGTATGGATTAGAAGTATCGTCCAAATCGTTCACGGTTCAATCACCGCTTACTCATGATGTAGTAGCCCGCCCAATGCCTCTTATGTATAAAACTCCTAAGTTTGTTTATTCGACGGGACGGGCAATGCGATGGAACACTTACACCGGTTTACCATGATGTTAAATGAACACGCTGCAAACAAGCATGTATGCCTAAGGGAGTTTGGAAAGTCTCTCACAGGAGATGCATTCAATTGGTTCATCACTCTTCCCCAAAGTAGCATTGAGACATGGGACCAATTACAGCAACTTTTATGCAGAAATTTTACTCCAAGCCAGTGAAGATTTCAATCTCAGACCTATGCAAGATACGATTCCGCGTAGGTGAAAAAAAGACTATGTTTGTGAAACGCTTCCGGATGGAATATTTGAGGTGCAACATCGTTATCCCAGAGAGGGAGTTGGTCAACATCTGCATTGCTGCCTTACCTTTGCAGACACGACGAGTATTAGAGAACGCTGGCTTGGAAAATTTTGCTGTCTTAGAAGAATCATGCGCACGAACGGACGCTACAGAAGAAGAGATGGACGCTGAAAGCAAAACTTGGCCTCACAGCGTTTCATATGCTCGGGATGGAGGTAACCAACGACGTCGACCATTCAAAGACAATGAAGAGCGACGTGGTAAACGACCAAAGAAACTCCAATGACAGAGAGGAACCTCCACGAGTACCCATGTTCTTTTGACATAGTTCTTGACTTTCTCAAGGAATGGATCCGCAATGATGACATCAAGCTACCAACACCTCCAAAGGAGCCAACGGAACAAGACAAACGAGAAAAGAATTACTGCCTATTTCATCGCAAAGTGGAACATCCCACAAAGGAATGCCGCACATTACGATGGAGGTTCCACAACCGCATGAAGAAAGGTGAAATCGATCTGGGTACCAATAGGATCCAAGATAATCCATTCGCAGCTCACCAAGGAGCAATATTTGCACACATAGAAGACGCACTTCAAGAAGACTTGGAAGTACAGCTGGGCGATGTGCAGATGGGCGAACATGAATGTTTCGAGGTACATGACGACGAACATACAGACATCATGGCAGAGGTTGCAGCCATGGATATAGTAGACAACACCGAGTACATTGCTGCAAATGTAGTAAAGAAACCACTATTTGCTAAATTCTTCGATTCCCTAGGCTTCACACAAGCTCAGTGTCAGATGGCAGCGGAATTCATTACCCGCATTGCAGCTAACGAAAATATGACGGCATACCTTGATAGGCGATACCCTTTGCCCACTAATGTAATCACATTTTCAGAGGCATATCGTCGAGTGTATTGTGATCACACTAGACCCCTTTACCTCACCGCATCCCTTCGAAAGAAGTCCTTCAAGCGTGCCTTCATCGACACTGGAGCTTCCTTGAATTTAGTCCCTTACAGCATTTTACAAACCATGGGTATTAAAGACTCAGAAATAATGCAGTCTCAAACCAGGATCCAAGGGTTTGGAGGTTTAAGTCAGTACACCATAGGTACCATTAACCTAGAGGTCAAGGCAGGACCTCTTCATTCTATAGAACCATTCCACGTCATGAACATTGAAACAGTTTATCACATGTTGTTAGGACGACCATGGCTCCACAAGCATGGAATTGTCCCTTCCACATATCACCAATGCGTCAAGTTCATCCTAAAAAGCAAACAAAAACGCATATCGGCGACAGAAAATCCGTTCTCACCTGAGGAAGCATACATGGCGGAAGCCGCATTCTACACTGGCCTTAGTGAACCCAATGAAGTAATCACTCACATCTATTCCACTCCAATACCAGATTGGGAAACCACTTATCAGGAGGGGACAATGTCTACTAATCAGAAAAAACACAAGCGAAGCAATAACACCGAAGCTTCAAGGTTCAAGAAGGAAGTGCACTCAGACGGGCGTCATGTTTACCGCTTATAGCAATCACAGGAGGGCACCACACCAATAGTGGAAGTCAATATGGCAGAAACCAACACACCTGGTCAAAGTGGTGACCCTATCAAATTCTGGGAACGTATCGTCTCCGAGCCAGAACCTAAAAGCAACGAGGCTGCGAGACAATTAAACATAGGCACGACAGATTGCCCTAAGCTATTAGAAGTTGGAACTTCCCTCACCACTGAAGAAAGCAAGGCGTTAGCAGGTCTATTAAGAGAATTTCAAGATGTTTTCGCGTGGTCTTATGAAGATATGCCAGGTCTGAATCCAGCTCTAGTATGTCATGAGCTCAAAGTATCTCCTACTAGCAAGCCGGTGAAACAGCCTCGCAGACGATTTCACCACGACATCGAAAACAAAATTAAAGAAGGGATAACTAAATTAGCTGCTGGATATATCAAGCCTATACATCATCCTACATGGTTGGCTAACATTGCACCAGTCAAGAAGAAGAATGGAACGTTAGCTCATTGTGTAGATTTCAGAGATCTGAACAAATCTTGCCCCAAAGACGAATTCCCAATACCCCTCATTGACATGTTGGTTGATTCCACGTCAGATGATGACTTGCTCTCGTTCATGGATGGTCAGAGTGGGTATAACCAGATCAAAATGAAGGAGTCAGATGCCGAGAAGATAACATTCTCTAATCCTATTGGTAACTTCTATTATGTTGTCATGCCCTTTGGTCTAAAGAACGCAGGGGATACATACCAGCGAGCAATGACATTTATCTTTCATGATCTTAACCATACTGCAATGGAAATATACATCGATGACATCGTGGTTAAGGGTAAACGAAGGGAGGATCATATTTCTAATTTGCGCAAGGTGTTCACCAGATGCCGAGAATACAACTTGAAAATGAATCCTGCCAAATGTATTATTGGCGTAACCTCTGGAAAATTTTTGGGATTCCAAGTAACGGGTAAAGGCATCGAGATGGATAAGGACAAAGCTCAAGCAATACTTACAATGACCGCCCCGACGACTACGACGGAGTTACAACACCTAATTGGGCGAATCTCCTATATTCGAAGGTTCATCCCAGGACTTGCTCAGTACATGCAGCACTTTTACCCATTACTCCGAAAGAATGTTCAATTCACATGGGGACCACTCCAAGCAGAGGCTTTTGATTGCATCAAGTGTTGTCTAACAAACCCGTACGTCCTGAGGCCGCCAATCAAAGGGAAACCACTGCACTTATATCTCGCAAATACAGACACGGCGATTGGCGCTCTCTTAGAACAAGACATGGGTGACACACACCTAATACCTATCTATTATATCAGTAAGGCTCTCAAGGGGGATGAACTCAGATATTCGCCTGTGGAAAAGGCATGCCTCCCATTGTTATTGGCAGCTTCAAAACTGCGACATTACCTCTTGGCACACCAAACATATGTCATTGCAGCAGCTAACCCGGTTACTTACCTAACTACCACGCCCATTCAAAATGGTAGAGTAGGCAAATGGGCCCTGCGACTCTTAGAATTCTCATTCATTCCAATTCGACCACATGGGGTAAGAGGACAAGCAATCGCGGACCTATTAGCAGCCTTCTCAGGATCCGACAACACCGACATAGCATTGTTTGAGGAGATAGCCATGGCAGCGAGAAGAAGAGCCTTGGTAAATGTTCTTTGATGGTTCGTCGTACGGGACGCATGGGGGTGCAGGAGTCGTGTTCATCAGCCCAAAAGGAAAGAGCATCTCACACTCGTTTAAATTAGATTATCCCTGTACCAACAACGCGGCAGAGTATGAAAGTTTCCTCATCGGTTTAACACTAGCCGAATCAATGAATATACGAAACCTCGAAGTAGTAGGGGATTCGCGACTCCTGGTTAATCAGATGGAAGGGTAATTCCATGTCAAGGAGCCAACTCTAGCCATATATAGAGAGAAAGCTCGTAAATTGATTCAACATTTTTCCCATATCTCCATTCGGCAAAAAAACCAAGAACCTCTAACAAGCATGCTGACGCTCAGGCTACATTGGCTTCCAGCCTCCAATTGATAGAGGGAGATGAAGAGACTATCACTGTTATTCGAAGGAAGGAACCCTCAACTTGGGTGGAGGACCTCATATATGAAGATGAAAATGATTGGCGTCGACCAATCATTTTAGAATTAAAAAGAGCACCAGAGGAACGTACTTTGCCCTGGAAGACGCTTAAGACCTATACACTTTTAGGAGGCATCTTGTACTTCATTGCGTCAGGAGGTGCATTATGTAGATGCCTGGGGCTGGTCGAAGCTGAAACCAAACTTCAAGAGATTCACCAGCTCACGTGTGGTCATACTATATCAATTGCTCTGCACAGGCGGATCCAGAGACCGGGATTTTATTGGCCGGATATGGTAAAGCAGGCAACAAAGCTACAAGACACCTGTGAAGGTTGCCAAGCAGCACCACAATATCAAGAAGTTTGCGTAGCTGACGGGTCTGATGGTGATTGGAGAACACCATATTTGGATTATCTTACTAAACGCATACTACCCGAGGATAAGAACTTGGCGCTTAAAATTGAAAAGAAATCCAAGCGATTCTTTGTGATCGAAGGGGAATTGTTTCCTCGCAGTTTTAATTAACGCACTCTAAGATGCTTGGGTCCTGCAGAATCTTTAAGCGCAATGGAAATATCTCATGACGGTGAGCATCAAGGAAAAGCACGATTGTTTACGCAGTTATATGATGCGGGATACTATTGGACAACCATGGAGCATGATACGGCGGAGTATGTTCAGCGTTGTGAGCAGTGCCAGCTACACGGGAACCTCATTCACGCACCACATACCACCTTACACAGCATCGTCACACCATGGCCTTTCCACAGCTGGGGTTTAGACATCATTGGTCCAATTACGCCTAAGTCATCAAACCAGCATGAGTATATCCTTGCAGCTACGGAGCTGTTCACAAAGTGGGTTGAAGCGATCCCAATGAAGCACACTACAGGAAGCGCCGTCGTGGCCTTTATCAAAGAAAACGTCATTAGTCGTTTCGGCATACCAATATGCCTCATATCAGACAACGACACTCCTTTCGTCAATAAAGAAGTACGTGAGATTCTTGCATCGTTTCACATCAAACACAAGACCTCAAAGCCATACTACCCCAAAGGAAATGGACAGGCCGAGGCAACTAACAAGACTTTGCTACGATCCTCAGTCGCAGCTTATATGACAACAAACGTCTATGGCATGACGAACTACCCATGGCACTTTGGGCATACCGCATTGCAAAAAGAAGCTCAACCGGGCGTCACCTTACATCCTAGTATATGGCGAAGACGTCGTTATACCCGGGCAGAAGTGGTAGTGGCTTCACTAGAGTATTGACTCGCCAAATGGTGTAGGCATTGATGAGAATAGGCGTTTTATGGCACTAGACTCGTATTGACGAGCGTCGTGACAAGGCGGATGCGCATGCAAAGAACATATCGTGATCGCCCGGCAAGGTCATATAACCAAAAGGTCATCCCACGAAGTTTCGAAGTAGGAGACTTAGTGCTTTCCATCGCGCCCCATGTACCACGTAATGAGAGCGCAGGAAAATTTTCTCCTAATTGGGAAGGACCTTACCGTATCCGAGAAGCAGCGGAGAGTGGGTATTACAAGCTCGAACGCCTTGATGGAAGCAAAATCAAAGGAAAGGGTAAGGCCCATGCTAATGATAAGGTCAATGGAATGTGGCTTAAGACTTTTTATATGTAAAAGTTAATTTCTATCTCATAAATAAAATCTTTTTGGGGCACAAATATTACCTTGTGTTATCTTCTTAGCTCAATCATGCACACCCGTAAAGGGAGGCAGAATATAATAGCAACAGCTGCTTTAAACAAAATAAGGCAAAAGCACCAAAGATACACCAAGATTCGGTGTGGCTCACTTCGTATCAAAAGAAAGAAAGAGCGATCAAATACGCCAAGATTAGGTGTGGCTCGCTTTACAACAAAAGAAAGCAAGAGCAATTGGATACACCTAGACTAGGTGTGATTTGCTTGCAGAACGAAAGTGATTATCCATAGTATTGGGAGGATGCCCCAACATAAATTTTCCTTAGAAGGGCAAGTAGTCGATGAGTGACCAGAACCTCGGCTACTAGCGTGAGGGGAGAATCCTCAGATAATACCCACCTTAGTAGAATCAACAATTGATGATTCAGAGGGGGGGGGGGGGAAGACCATAGCACAACAGTGCTCCAACGTGTCAATCGATGCACGAACAGAAACAACGGATGATTTATCAACAGACCCACCAAGACGATAAAGGATCTATTAACAGCAACAAATGTCATCTCCTATAATATTAAGGTTGAGGCAGAACATAAACACGTTATGCATAAAACGATCATGGAACTATGAGTAATAAGCCCCATGCAAGCAGAGGAAGCCACCCCTGCCCAATGGAGTAACCAAACTAATTATCTCCTCTCAGAAAAAGGGGAAGAGAACATAAAATCTCTAAGTACGAGTAAACCAATATTACAATCATATCCAAGAACATCTATATTGGCGAACAACACTTTTAAATGCTCATAGAATTGTGAGTAGCCATACATGCATTAAAAAAAAAAAAATCGAGCTAAGAAAGAACGTAAATAAGTTATCCAAATACTTATAAAACTTTAAGTAGACAACCCCATGCAAGTAGGTGGCAAACTCTTTCCTCAAGAAGTGATGGATGAAGTAACCAATGCAAACTGTTGCGGATATACATTGATTCAACCATCCAGCAAAAACATAATCATACTGATGGAACGCCTACAATCTTCACTCTGCATAAAAAATCGAACCCGTTCCGATTTTATAGCCAGTCGTTGTTCTTCCAAATCAATAGGAACAACACAGTTACATGACAAAAGGGTAGACTTTCGGGCTTCAACATGAGCTAGCTCAATATCACGCTGCTGATATATGTTAGCAAAGTGATCTTCACATATACGTAGAACCACCAGCATATGAATGAGTCGTGAAGCCTGCGAAGGCATAATTGCATGTGCCATGCACTCCAGCCAAGTAGAGTTTGTTGTAAAAACAAAGATAGAGAATATTTGACTGAAGTATAGATTAATATACCACAAGACTGGATTTTATACTACAAGGGATAACACATTTCCCAAGGAAATACACGAATTTCAAAAAAAAAAAAAATCTTGATAAACGTTGAATAACACACGAAAGATTACTTCCATAGATAAACCAGAAACACACAAGAGGATTCAAACGGACACATGTCTTGGCACAACGACTAACCAAATACATACCTTCCACAGTCCTAAAAAAAAAAGAGGGGAGGAAAGAGATAGTAAGAAAAGGGGAAAATGCAGGGCTGACTAGCACGACATACCCATGTACTTAATAAACAACTCGCATGCGCACATACGAGAGTGACGCTATGTCATCGACTACAATACAACCATACTAAGGGAGTGACTCAAGCTCTGTTTCCAGCTCACGAAGTTGAGAGGTAGCCTCGGCCAAAGCATTATTCTCGGTAGTAATACTGATCGAAAGCTTTGCAAGAGATTGAGCCGCGGATCTTTGCTCAGTACTAAGGGCAATTAGACGAGCTTCATGTTCTTGAATACGGGAACGAGCCTCTTCAATCATCTGAGAAAGCTCCGCACGACGATTGCTAGTACCCAACTCGAGTGCAGTTAGCTTATCACTTAACCATTGAACATTAAACCCCAAGCCTGCGGCACTGTCTATTAACGACCTCCAAGCGCTCAGCCGATTAGCCGAGTGTGGCATGGCGTCCTCATCCTCCATCCCAGCCACTACATCTAATAAGCCATTGACGAAGCTTACCAAAACATCCCCAAGAGGAACTGGCCCCCAAATAGGTATATGTCCGTGATCCTTCACGATCTGAGCATAACTAGCACCGTGGTTACAGGCAACCCAGAAGCCGTAAACCAGCACATACCCCTCACCGTTGTTCGCAAGATCACCCTGTTTAATCTCATGCCCAAACTGGGGTACGTTTGGGTCAGTAATAGAGGTGGGCATAAGAACCTTTCTCTTGGAAGAACTGGACACCGAAGGACGGGGAGCCTCGCCCCCATGGCTTGACGACTTGGTACGTTTAAGGTCATTGGAATCGGAACGATCTTCCGAAATACGACGACCGCCTTTCATTTCCTAAAAAAAAAGGGGGGGGGGGAGTTAGGGATGACCAAACACTAATGTATATGAAGGTAAGATGAACAGAGGACGATACCTGAGCAGCAAGCGAGAGATGACTCGAACGACCTGAACGATTAGAGCTAGGAGGGGGAGGGGGCTCATAGACTAAAGTAAGAACGAAGAAAGAGAAATGTTTTAGCAAGTGAAAGAGGAAAAAACAACACAGCAGCTTGTATTTATAGAAAAAAATAAATAAGCACGTGCAATAACGACAGAGGAGGAGGAATATAGTAATAAAGAGGCCTACCATAGGGGACAAGGGCATGATCAGGTACTTCTGGGAGTTGGGCAACAGGTGAGGAGGTAATAGGGGTACGACCAGACCGCCGTGACCGGTTAAACTATAATATACCGATAAAGTATCAGAAAATAATCAGATTAAGACGTATGGCCGGGGTGAAAAGGAAGGAATTTACCTCTATCGGAACAACCAAGACCTCGTCTTGAACCTCACCATCGCACTCTTCCGCCGAACGAATAAGATTAGATTTACGACGTCGGGGACCAACTACCCTACCTCGGGTGCTCGAGTGTAAACCTTCCACAGCAGCAATAGACGATTCCAACTTAATACGACCAGATTGATGAGGAACTGGAGGGGTAGGCCCTTCTTTAGTCTCGCTGGGAAGACTACAAAATTTAGTCATCCTCATAACTTGATCCCCCCAGTAACGTTGCCATGAACTGGTTGCTGACAAGACACGACTTCCATAAGGCACATTCTTCTCAAAGGGATGACTCTCGACTACCCGACAACGCCCATCCATAAACACAAACCGGTGAAAGCACCTAGCTACAAATATATCATCATCACTAAACGGAAGAAGTGCAGTAGAGCAAACACCTTGGTCGAAACCCGCCTGACGAGCAACACGATGAATGTTGTAAGATAAAGCACAAAATTTTCCTTCATAAAATCCTGGGATGTGGCCAGAGTCACCGCAAGAGCAAAGTCCCAAGCAAAAGAATCAATCTCAGCTTCAAGTCCTATTACCACCTCATGATCAGGAGAAGTAGAGGAAAAGCGATACGTAGGAAAACCGCAAGCACCGTCCAGATACGGCCAAAAGGTGAATTCCTCAAGGCGATCCATAACATCAACAATGCGCGCGGCACGATGGGGGTGAAGACCTTTATAGAGAGCAAGACATGGATAAGATTATATCTGCATAGAACGCCGGACGCGAGTAGTGTTTACAGCACGATGACAAATTTCATGGCGGAGATGTAAGGAGTTTGGGGAAGGACGATAATTCCGGAAGTGTTCCCATAGCCATACTTGAAGGAAAGCCATGGCAGCATTACTCTCAATGGTATGATCAGAATTATTTACCCACTAGAGGTCACCGGCTAAGGTGTCAAGATAGCGGTACAACCCCCCCAAGAACATGGGAGTCAAAGGAAAAGAGACTTTGTTGACCATCAACACTGCCATTACTATGAGTTCGTCTTTGATACTATCCTTTACACCATACTCAAAAAGGTCGTGGGATAACCAAAACACTAGTAACGCCGCAAGCTCATGCTTAGGGGTGATCCTCGACATGATAGGCAAAGACGATAAGTCGTGGGGACTTACAGGCAACTCGTGTATACCAAAAATCCTCCCATGCCTTGAGACCAGCCCGTTTCTTGTTTTTAGGAGCACCCGAGGGAACATCGTCTTGAAGAGAACAACTCCTAGCTTGGCGGAGCACTCTGCACATTTTTTACTCTTCGGTATTACGAGATTCCAATACATTTTTATAAGGAGCATTACCATGCATAGGGAGAGCCAAGATAGCCACGACGTCTTCCAGGGGTGGAGTAGCCTCTCCCCAAGCAAACAAGAGTGTATGAACCCCTTTCACCCAGCGAAGAACCACACGACGAAGGTCCCATTGATGGCGTATTATATGCCTAACCTTGGAAGCTTGAAGGGCGTTGTATACCCCAATCTCATCTAAAATCTCGGCATTAGAAGGTTCAAGGAGCACACAGTCTACCCATTTCGGCCATACGGGAGGATATGTGGATGTGCCAATGAAAGACACATTGGGAAGTGCATGATCACACCGACGAGCGGTGAGGTACGGTACCTCGACACTATCAATGAAGAAAGGCTTCGAAGGCTCACGTGCTAAGAGCCAAGACGCATCAGTAGCAGTGGCAACAGGGATAGAAGAACGGGTGGCATGGTCGAAACCATCAGTCAGTAGTATCTCCTTCTCAGCAGCTTCACGTCCGGCCTCACGTTCTCGACGTTCTTGCGTTGACATAACTCGACCCTTACGAGGTTTACGGGAGGAAGTACCTGCACTTTGAGAGACATTTGGGGTGAGTGTATCTTCATCAGAGGCGGCATCCGTGCTATGATCAAGTTGGTTATTCTCGCATGTGGAATCATCGTTGTTGGAATCAGAATCGCTCATGTTATATTAAGTTAAGAAACACAAAGAGAAAATAAGAATAAGAAAGAGAATGAGATGAGAAAATAAAACGAATAACAAGGAGGGTCTATATATAGAGATGAAGAACAGAGAGAGGCAGGAACACTACAAACTTTCGCTAAGAACGAGGTAAAATGTCACATCATATGAGGTAAGAGTGATACGCATACATGCGACGCATAAACAGTAGTAATAGTGCAAAGAGCGGTAGTCTCCCGTCACATATGAACATGGCAGTTGGGGACTCAAATGAGAGGAACGGATATGAAAATTTTGAGGCGTATGATGGGTTGCTTAGCCTAGATGGCAGTTAAAAAAAAAAAAAAAAAAAAAAACTGAGTGTCGGGTCATCATGGGGACTTTGTGCCAGAAAACGAATGTTGTGCTCATAAGGGTGCCCTACACCAAAGAGACGTGTACGTTGGATCCTCACGAGCGATTTGCGCCCTGCGCATGAGAGTAGCACATACCCGAGTAAGGTGAGTAAGCATCATTGGCTGTATGATTGATGTGAGATCGTTGATATCCATGGGGGGGGGGGGACGCTGGTGGATGTTGACAGTTATTAACAAAGAAATAATAGGCTGATGAGGTTAGCACTTGAAGCAAGGAGAAACGAAGGCATGCGTGAAGACAAGAGAGATGACAGGCATGAGGAGAGGTTGAACAACCCCCCTTGTACGAGTGATTAGTATGGGCAAGGTATGGAAAAATAATAAAGTGAAGATGCATCTCATATGTCTTACATATACGGAAGCAAGAGCCACGAGTAAGGTATGGAGTACTACCGCAGCTAGAAGATGGAGGTGATATGTACCTGCATAAGATGATAATGAGTGAAGAAGAATATCATGACTTTTGAAGTATATGACTGCTGCTTACTTTGGATACGTAAACAGTCAGTCAGGGGACTTAATGTAGATACCCAAAAAATATTAGAGAAGGACACGACGGGAATCATGAGAACTTGCAATGAGAAGAAGACATGAATGAAGCACGAATATTATGGAGGAAGCTCACTATGAGTAGGGGAACAATGGAAGGAGAAGTGGCATGCGCAGAATGGAGATGAGCACCATGTCCATGCATAAACGATTAACATGGATAAAGGAGTAGAAAATACACGAGTGGGGGAAGAAGTAGCAAAGTGTAAGGACCTACTCCAAGACCCTACGCCTTATGATAAAACGTGGAGATGTAATGGACATGAGAGGAAGGAGTGATGGGAGTGTAGGGACTTACTCCAAGACCCTACGCCTTATGATAAACGTGGAGATGCAATGAGCATGGGAGGAAGAAGTGATGGGAGCGTAGGAACCTTCTCCAAGACCCTACACCTCATGGCAAAACATGAAGATGCAACGAGCATGGGAGGAAGAGGCGATGGGAGTGTAGGGACTTACTCCAAGACCCTACACCTCATGGCAAAACATGAAGATGCAACGAGCATGGGAGGAAGAGGCGATGGGAGTGTAGAGACTTACTCCAAGACCCTACACCTCATGGCAAAACATGAAGATGCAATGAGCATGGGAGGAAGAGGCAATGTGAGTGTAGGGACTTACTCCAAGACCCTACACCTTATGACAAAGCATGAGTAAATATTAAAAGGGAAATGGTGCTCACTAGTTGAATGGAAGAGTGCCGATAGTAAGTGGGTCCCAACATAGAGTAGCCCCGATCCAGAAGCAGAGATGTTCCATAGTGGAAGGGATATCAAGGACACGTGTACGGACTCGAGATGTCAGAGTGAGAAAGAAGTCAAGATGGTGTACGTGTACGATATCCAGGAACTCAAGGGAGATTTAGGAGGGTTATAAATACCCATCTCTTAAGAAGGAGAGATTAAGCCTTTTCTGTGTAAAAATTAGTATTGTAATACTTGTTGGATCAGAGTTATTCTTTCCTCTTTGGTGTAATTCAAGGGTTTACCCATTTAATTTATACCATATTTACAGTGCCAAAGTAGTTTGAAGACTATAAATGGATTTTTACAGAAAGAAGTGTACAGGATTTGCTTGAATTAAATGCATGAGAGAGATATTGAGAAGTTGGAGTAAACAGATAGAAATGTCTTGTCAACCGTTTCACCAGTTATGGAAAAGGTAATTTAGGGCTAAGAGAATAAGGTTGTGCCGGACTGACCTAGATAATATTGGACAGAATTCATCTTGTGGCAGGTAATGAGTGATGTTGGCCCAACCACTTCTCTCGGTCGTGAATTCCTGCCGGTCAACTAAGTATTTTCCTGCCCTACATGCAAGAAGACAAACAAGAGACTCTATAATCATAACTCCGAAGCTACAAGAAAATCAGTGATGTAGATATATTTTTCATAAGAGAAAAGCAACCATTTTGTTGTATCCTTGGTAGGATATGATCTTAGGATATTAAAGTTTAAAATTTTGTTCTTGGGGAAAATATTTATTTTAAATTTTTTTCTCTCTATTTATACATTCACGATAAAAAGTTTTTTCTATTATGCGCCCAAGGTGTTCTTCGTAGTACGAAATTGAGAAACAATATGTACTCTTTTCTTGAATTTGCATGATCCTGAGATTATGAAAGTTTGTGTAACAGAAAGATGACCATGTAATATACAAAAATTAATATTTTTGTGCCAAAGTTTAATTTCCTTAGTCATACAATCGTACTGTTGAGATTTTACAATCGAGAATGGAATGATGACACCAGTTATGGAAAACCTGATATGCCTAAAGTGAAAGAACAACTAATCAAAACCAGCTGTGCAAATGACAGAACAACAAAAACTTAGATGACAAAACCATACTAGTTGGGCTGAACCGATATACTAATGCCCATAATGTTTTCAAAATCTGATGGACTGATGGTACGTTGACCGGCATTAATCATGAATTTCATGGAATACTCGATGAAAGAATGATCACATTACAACCACCTTCTGCTTAATCTCAAGAGTCACACCACCTGATAATATACGCCACTCATTTTAGCTTCATGACAAATACTTTCATTGCATATTCAATGTTCGCGTATAGGAGTTGTTTCAAGACTATATGTATGAAAATCTATAGAAACAAAAGCATGGAGAAAAATGCAGAAGAAGCATAAAGTGATACAGAGCAATATTATAGGTATCATTAGCCTATTCCACCCAATAAATTATATACCTTTATGACCATCTTTACCCCATTAAAATTGTCTCTGGATGGAATCAATTTGAGCAATCAAGGTTTTAGGTATCCTAAACCTACCCATTTGATGAGTTGGAGGGATGTTAAGAGCATGCTTAACCATAGTAATTCTAGTAGAGTGATTCATAGTTTTGTCTTTCCAATTTTTTAGTCTAGTTACAAAGGAATGCAGAATAGATTTAAAAGCTTTAGTTTTATCCCTTCCCAAAAGAAGAGTAACTCCTAAGTACTTATCATTATCCTAAGTATTTAGTTATAATGACACCACACAAAGGACTAGAGGCAGACAGGGTGCCCCTTGAGGACTCAGATGGGCCATGACATTAAAGCCACTTCCAGTGCCAAAACATGCTTGGAAGTATATCACTATGGACTTCATTGAAGGCCTTCCTCAAAGTAATAGAAAAAGTTTTATTTGGTGGTTGTTAACAGTCTCACTAAATACAACCATTTTATTGTCGTTTAACACCCTTACACAGCTGCTTCTGTGGTCAAAGCATTCTTGAATAAAGTATTTAAGCTTCATGGATTGCCTGCATCCATAGTTTCAGATAGAGATAAAGTCTGTACTAGCAACTTCTGGAAAGACTTGTTTAACTCATTGGGCACAAGCTTGAATCTCAGCACAGCTTATCATCCCCAAACTGATGGTCAATCTGAAACAATTAACTCTTGCTTAGAGAATTATTTAAGATGTATTACTAGTCACAAGCCCAACAAATGGTGTCAATGGATTTCTCTTGCTGAATGGTGGTACTTGACAAAGGAACAAAAGAGAGCACACCTTCCCATCTGGGTTATTACAGCCACTTCCAGTGCCAGAACATGCTTGGAAATATATCACAATGGACTTCATTGATGGCCTTCCTCAAAGTAATAGAATAAGTGTTATTTTGGTGGTTGTTGACAGCCTCACTAAATACAACCATTTTATTGCCCTTGAACCCCCTTACATTGCTGTTTTTGTGGCCAAAGCATTCTTGGATCAAGTATTTAAGCTTCATGGATTGCCTGGATCCATAGTTTCAAATAGAGATAAAGTCTTTATTAGTAACTTCTGGAAAGATTTGTTTAACTCATTTGGCACAAGCTTGAATCTCACCACAGCTTATCATCCCCAAACTTATGGTCAATATGAAAGAGTTAACTCTTGCTTGGAGACTTATTTAAAATGTATTAGTGGTCACAAGCCCAACAAGTGGTGTCGATGGATTTCTATTGCTGAATGGTGGTATAATACTAGTAATCACACTAGTTTGAAAATGTCTCATTTCCAAGTACTTTATGGCTACTTACCATCTCACATGTCATTTCCTTCTTCTGCAACAACTTCGGTAGCTGTTGTTGAGACTTACTTGAAAGACATGGAGGCTATGTTGGACATTATCGGGGAATCCCTCCACAAGGATCAAGCAAGAATGAAGTTCTTTGCTGATCAATCTAAAACTGACAGAGCTTTTCTTGTGGGAGACATGGTTTATTTTAAGTTTCAGCCTTAAAGACAAGCTTCAGTTACTCTAAGAAAGAATTTGAAGCTTGTTGTTAAGTATTATTGCCCATTCACTGTTTAACAGAAAATTGTTCTTGTTGCTTATAGGTTGCACTTACCCTCCCATGCCAGAATTCATCCAGTCTTCCATGTGTCACAACTGAGGAAACAAATTAGCAAGCATCATATTCCTTCTCCCACTTTACATGTTGTTGAGCATGAGGTTGAGATCATTATGCGCTCTGAGAAGGTACTCCAAAACAGAACCATGTTGATTGGCAAGCGACTAGTGAGACAAGTCTTGATTCAATGGACCAATTCAACACCTGAAGACGCCACTTGGGAAGATCTTTCTTCCATCAGAGCACACTATCGCAATTTTATCCTTGAGGACAAGGATTCTGTTTAGGGGAAGGAAATGTCATGACCCATCCGAGTCCTTAAGGGGCACCCTGTCTGCATCTAGTCCTTTGTGTGGTGTCATTATAGATATTTCCCTAATTGGTTAGTAGAGAGCCTCTCGGATAGTGGCACGTGTTCGCTATCTAGCCGTTGGCTGCTAGGGTTTAATCATTTGCTTATTTAGTATGTAAGAACCTTCTTCAGTTCATTAATGAAAGTTAAGAGTATAGTTTAGAGAATGCATTCCTTAAAAAGCAGAGTTACAAATCTTGTAATCTTGATCCATTTGTACTGTGCATAGTACAATTATTTTCTTACACAACTACATTGTCCTCAAGAGTCATGCGACCTGATAATTTACCACTCATTTTAGGTTCATGACAAATTCATTACTTACCCGTTGGATGTTCACATGTCGAAGTTGTTTCAAGACTATAAAATGAATTTCGGTTAGGAAAACAGAAGTGTAATGAAAATGAGTATTTTAAAATTTGGAGGAAAATTGAGATGTTGAAGTAAACTATG
Organism: Papaver armeniacum; assembly: GCA_023531295.1. NCBI lineage: Eukaryota > Viridiplantae > Streptophyta > Magnoliopsida > Ranunculales > Papaveraceae > Papaver > Papaver armeniacum. The sequence continues at coordinate 221,196 of JAJJWW010005402.1, read as the reverse complement.
GAAAATGTCATCAATTTCGTTAAACTATGTGGGCTTGGACTAAACAAAACAAAAGAAAGTGAGCTCGCAGAATAATAAAGAATTGATTCCGGTGATCTCTACCGCAAGGAATTAAAAACATTTTCGGTAGTCAAATTTATCGATATGCCTAGTCAAGTATATCACTTGTACTGTATACATGGTTTTCTCGCTTTGAATTGTATGACATTTCAGAAGGCACTCAAGAGTTTCTTGGTTCATGACAAAATATCCAATTCCAATAAGCTTAACGGCCCATTTTAGCTGTAGTTGAAGCACAAATACATAACGTGCATTTTAAGCACAAGTATACAATTTCTTCAGTTGTTTTTCTTTGTGGAAAATCGAAAGCAGATACTTATATCCGCAACCAAAAAATATTGAGTCAAAGATTGGTTGGAGGAGATGTAATTTGGAGGGAGATGTTGGGCATTTTGTTTCATGACAAGCGCATTCAGCAATGAAAATGTGTGTTTTAAAATCAAAGGATGAAAATTGAGATCTTCAAGTAAACTAACAAAAGTGCCCAAAACTTTCATGTCGAGTACACCAAATTAAATGGATGACACAAATTATTAAAACAAATCATGCAATTAAATCGATTCAACTGAAGGTTAATTCTTTCAAGTCTAACAACGATTCTGCACATTTTCTTGTTGTTCCCGGTGGTAAGAAGGTAAGGATTTCAAAACAAAAAAGAAAGTAAGGATTTAATCTCAATGTATATTGATTTTAGACATAACTTTTTCAATACAGGGTCGACGGAAATGTAATTTTTATCTCAGAATGTAGCTCACACCTGTTTTTGATCTCGGTAACTTGAATGCGAGAATTGTGCCTTGTGCCGTTTATCAAAGGATTTATGCGGATGTATTGGTTAATTCGCCATGAGAAGCTAGTTTGCCGGTCAGGTATTGGTCAACTTGCTACAAAAAAAATTTAATCACATCATACATGTTAGATTAGATGATCTAATTTCACATGACTCATAAACTAGGCTTGTCATTTTTTAATCAGGCTCAACATTCACGCGTAGTATAATTCATAAATTAGGCTAGTCGGGTAAATTGGACACCAAAAATTAGATTTTCAGAAATACTAATAATGGATTTGCAAATAAAATGAGGTCGGACATTTATTATCAATGTCAGGCCTGGTCAGTCCTGTAATTAACCACGATCTTGAATTGAAAGAGTACTACCAATGTACTTGAGGCTTATTTTTTCGATTTTTTTTATAAAAAGATCTGATATTTATGGCCAATAAATAAGCATTTCCATAAATGAAGTCCACATGTGCGAATTCCCACGTGCAAAAAAAAGTTGGGAAAATGTTCAATGTGTAACAAAGGTGACGATCATGAAGCCATTGATTGTCCTTGGTTATTCTCCAGAAGCAAAAACTCAACTTGTAATGTAATTCGAAAACTTCTTCGAATAAAAGTTGTCTTTTTTTCGCATGTGGGAAGTCGCACATATGGATCTAACCTTGATCTCTAACAGTGGGGTATTTTTCTAACTTTTTTTTTGGGGCATTTTCCCGTATTTTTATTTTTGTAGCTGAGCTGAACTGACATAGTAATTTCCATAATGGTTTCGGACAACATACGATGGTTAAGTTACATTGATGGGTTCCATAGAAACTTCATGAAAGGTTGTTCACGATAGTTTACTTTCTCATAAGTAGCCGTTTATATACAAGACCTGAGAATTTTTCCCACATTTTGGTTTCATGAAAAATTCATTGCTTTTCCATTCAGTGTTCCTGTATCGAGGTTGTTTTAAGACTATAAATGAGTTTCAGGTGAAAGAAAGTGTAACAAAAAATGAGCAGTTTAAAATTTGGAGGAGATTGAGATGTTGAAGTAAACTAACAAAAATGTCATCAGTTTCGTTACATTTTGCAAACTAGAACTAAGTAAGAAAATGGAAAGATTGCTTGCAAAATATGACAGATGTGAAATAAATGGTCTACCGTAGGGAATAAAAACAGTTACGAGAGGTTTAGTATGGTGAGGAGTGCTCTCGCGCTAATCAAGTTTACCAATGGTCACATGTACATGATTTATCCGCTTTTAATTGTATGAAGTTGCGGAAGGCTTGATTTTGTCTTGATTCATGACACATTCATGTCCAATAAGCTAAACGGCATACTTTAATTGTATTTGAAGCACAGATACATAATGTACATTTTAAGCATGGGTGCATGATTTATTCGATTGACGATTGTTTTTATAAAAGTATCTGAAATTGGAAATACTCGAAAAAACGTTGAGTTAGTTAAACTTGCGAAATTTGGTTAGAAACCCGTGTACAGTGTACGCCAGCCCATAACTAATTTTTTTTAATACGTATCTTCAAAAATAAGTAAAAATCTATATTATGTTTTGCCTCTAAATTCAGTTGTTTGATGCTTAAGTGTAATTTGGTTAGATGTGTAATTTGTTTTGAGATCCTTGGTCACTAATCTCGACACATTTTTACAGGGATGGCAGCAGTTTATGAATGCGAGAAGTATATAGACGGAATATATAGGGGACCATGCCGAGAACATTGCCGAGACGTTCAATAGGACTCCAGACGAATCAATTACCAAATGACACAGCCAATTTGCCAAACCCAACCGACACGACTCGTCTCTACTGGCTTATGGACACTGACTCTTTACCGATTTTATATATCAGGATTCAGGAGTGACCATTCTAAGTAGTACCCAACAAAAGGTGAGTTTGTATCCTAACATGAGCTAGTCTGACGTAGTAAAGATGATGGTAAAAAACTCAAATAGAAATGTGAGTTAGTTCGAGTTCTAATCTTACAGAGAGTCCTAAAAGAGGAACATTTTTTTAAATGTTTTTATTCATTAGTACATGTTATTGGCTTTTGGTAACATCGGACAGTTCGACGATTTTCATCAAAAACTCAGTCGACAAATGTCACAATAGTCTTTCTTTGGCAAAATTATGTACTCATGAGTCATGCAAGCTGATCAGGCCCCTTTATTTTTGTTTCATGACAAGTCTATATAAATAAAGAATTGAGAGTAGTTGAAACTTGAGACGAGAGTTGATAAGAAAACGGAACGCACATGTTGAGATCTTGGAGTAAACTATTAAAAAGTGATCAAAGTTTTAATGCTAATTATACCAGAATAAACTGATGAGATAAATTAAGAAACCACATTATAGATCGGGCAATTAAATCCTTTTTGCTTTTTAAAGGATTTAATCATTTAATTTTCAGTATACAAATTTGGCCGGAATGTAATTTTATTTCAGAATGTAACAAACAAATGTTCTTGATCCCAATAACTTGAATTCGAGAATTATGCCTTGTCAAAATGATAATTTGTCAAAACATTTATGCGAGCTAGGTATCAAAATGATAATTTGGCACAAAAATTTTAAGCAGATCATACATATTCGATGGTATAATTTCATAGCAGTGTTGCTGATAGTTGAGACTGTTACGAGATACTATAGTATCTTTTCATATCTTCTCTTTAACTGGATATATATTTTGGTGTTGTCATAATATTGTACGTATCTTTTGTATATTTTGTTTCCTTTCTTCTCATTGTAATCCTTGTATATGTACTATGGCTTTGTTAATCTAATAATACAATGTAATAGAAATCTTTCTCTCAATCTGTTTAATTTCCTCTGATGATCATGTTTATCATGGCATCAGAGCTAGGTAAGATCTGAAAGGCCACCTTCTGCTGCAAACAAACAATCTTCTTAAGCTAGCCAGGAATCATCTTTTTCTTTTTTACCTTCAGTTATAAACCCTAATCCAGTTACTTTTCTTTCATCCTCCTGACAATCATGTCACGCGAAGATTTTCAACCTATTACTGCAAAACTAGATGGTACTAACTACACGCACTGGTCTTTTCTTATGAAAAGCTTTCTCAAAGGCAAAAGCATGTGGAAATACATAGATGGGACAGAAACAAAACCCAAAGCATCTACCTCTATCATCAAAGACAAGGGAACAGACACATCAGCAAGTGATCTTGAAACCTGAGAGACAAATAATCATAAGATTCTGACTTGGATTGGCAACACAAAGATTACATCAATCAGTGTGCAGCTTACCAGCTTTGAAGTTGCAAAAGATGCGTGGGACTTTCTTGCAAAAAGGTACACACAAATGAACTTTGCTCAAAGATACAAACTTGAACAAGATATTCGTTCTATGAAGCAACCACTTGAATAATCGATTTCTGATTTTTCATTCTGAAATGTATGTGATTTGGAATCAACTTGCACTTATGGAGCCAAAATGGACAACTGACTTGGCAATATGGGAGAAATATAGAGAAGAGACAAGACTGGTTCAACTCTTGATGGCTCTACGAGAAGAGTTTGAATCAGTCAGAGGTGCTATTCTTCATCGTTCACCTCTTCCATCTGTAGAAACTGCTTTATCTGAGCTGATTACTGAAGAAACACGCAAACGAATCAAGCCAGAGATCTCAGGAGTGTTTGCTATGCCAGCATCTCGTCCAAACTTCAGCAATCAGAAGAATAGTCTTTTAACACATCGTGATTCCTCACAACCTACTTGTCATAATTGCAAGAAAACTGGTCACATAGCAAGGAACTGTACCCTGCCACCTGTTGCAATACCAAAAGATACTCCTACTACCCAGTGCAACTACTGCAAAGAACTTGGACACTCTACTAGAAACTGCACATCTCCAACCTCCAGGAATATGCGGAGATGAAACGCTAATGGTACAACCAGGTTTAATGGTCCAAGTAGATTCTCTGCTGCACCAGTTCCATATGTTGAATCATTGCCATCTGCATCAACAGTTCGAGTTGATACATCATCACCTAGTATTGCTGACATACATGAGATGATTAAACAAGCTCTTTCAGTCAGTAACAATACTGTAGATGCGTTTATCTTCTCTACTCCTTCAGGTATTTTCTCAATTGGATGGTATCTAGATTCTGGAGCATCCAATCATATGACTTATGAATCAAAAGTTTTTGACAATCATATCCAGTTGTTGTTCCTAAGATTCACACTGCTGATGAAACTGTTGTAACTTCCAGTCATATTGGGGTGGTTAGAGATTCAAATAACATATGTGTACCAGATGTTCTTCTTGTTCCTAAGATTACAATGAATCTCATTTCAATTGGTCAACTATATGATCAAGGTTTTAACATTATTTTCTCTCCTATTGGTTGTGCTATTTAGGATCTCAAAACAGGGAAGCTAGTTGGGATAGGCCGTAGATTGGGTCGATTATATCTTCTTCAGACTCTGATTATCCCACCAAAACTCAGAAATCATGTTGCATTTTCAACTACTACATCCCACTCCACATCTCCTTTCATGTCTTGGCATTCTAGACTAGGTCATGTTTCATTTTCTCGTCTTTCATATATGGTCAATAAAGATTTACTAGGAGATACACAAGTAGACAAAGAACCTAGTTGCATCTCTTGTAAACTGGCAAAACAACCAGCACTTTATTTTAATGCAAGTACTTCAAAAACTACTGAACCTTTTGCTCTTATTCACTCTGTTGTTTGGGGTAAATCTCCAGTGATGTCTAAAGGAGGTGCAATTTACTATGTGAGTTTCATTGATGATTATTCTCGATATACTTGGGTTTATCTATTTAGTTCAAGAACATAATTTCTTAAGTTATATGTAACCTTTTCAACTATGGTCAAAACCCAATTTGGTAAAACTATCAAAATATTTCGTGCTGATCAAGGAGGTGAATATATATCCACTCCTTTCAAAGATTTTCTCAAAACTCAAGGCACATTACTACAACTATCTTGCATAGAAACTCCAGAGCAAAACGGAGTTGCAGAACGTAAACATCATCATATTATTGAAACTGCTAGGACTCAACTAGTTTCTGCATCATTTCCATCCAATTTCTGGGGAGAGTCAGTCCTTACAGCAGTTTATACCATCAATCGTGTTCCAACAGCTATCATTGGAGGTATTTCTCCTTATGAATGCCTTTATGGTAAGAAACCTAATTACTCTGAGCTTAAAATCTTTGGTTCAACATGTTTTGTTCTCCTTCCTGAGCGTGAACGCAATAAGCTTACTCAAAAGAATGTTCTATGCGTGTTTCTTGGCTATGGTATTGACCAAAAGGGATATCGCTGCTATGATCCTGTTAGTAGAAAACTTCGAGTCTCTAGACATGTAACATTTTGAGAAAAGGTTCCATTTTGGTCTCTTCCAAATAGTAAATCCTCCTCTTTTGAGAACTTCATTTACACTGATCCATTTTCTAGTGAAGTTAACACCAATACATCTCTAGTGCCTGTGTCTAGTAATGAAACTGTCTCACATACAGATGATACTCATCAAATTCCAGCTGTGTCTCACCGCTCTATGCCTCTACCTAACAATGCTGCCTTGGAAAGAGATTCTGATCCTCAAGTTGACACATTGCCACCTCGCAATAGAAGGCCTCCAGCTAAGTTCTCTGACTACTATTGCTCATTATCTACTATTATGTCTATTTATGAACCAAGAAACTACGAGAGAAGTCTGCAGGTATACCCAGTTAGCGGGATTCAATGAAAGATGAGTTGACCGCACATAAAGAAGTCGGTACATGGGAAATGGTAGATCTTCCTCCTGGAAAATCTGTTGTTGGAAGCAGATGGGTCTACAAAGTCAAAACCAAGTCAGATGGGAGTCTTGAACGGTGTAAATCCCGTGTTGTTGCTCAGGGATATACTCAAGAATATGGCATAGACTATGAGGAACATTTGCTCATGTTGCACGCATGGTAACTGTTCGTACACTCATTGCATTTGCTGCTGTTCGACAATGGGATCTTCATCAAATGGATGTGAAAAATGCATTTCTTAATGGGGAATTGCAAGAAGAAGTATACATGCATCCTCCTCCTTGATTAGATCATGCTCCAAATCAGGTGTGTAAACTTCGTCGAGCTCTCTACGGACTGATGATAGACACATTTTTGTGTCTAAATTGTCTCGATTCTATATATTGATAGTTCTCATTTTTGTACTTATTATGGTGTTTTATGTGTGTGTGTAGGTATTTTTGGCCAATAAACATTTTTGGAAAAATCGGCTCGAAAAGTTGTCTAAAGCACCCGGAGGAATTGTTCTTTGGCATCCACATTTTGGATAAGGGGCACTTCAATTACTAAGGGGTAACCCATTTCCAGAGCAGCTACTATTGGCACACCAGAACAGGATAAGGGGCAGGTCATCTTCAACATTTGAATTGATCTTTTTGGCGGGAAATTTGGGTTTCATGAACAAATTTTAGGGTTTGATTTTTGGGCAGTTTTGAGTGAGATTCAATCGCCAATATCCATTGGGTTGAACTCAATTACACTAAACAGGGCTGGTACAAGTGATTTGATGGCATAACTTGGGCTGAATAAGCTGGTTCGATAAAACAGGGGCATGACCATTCACGGGAATATCAGGCGAGAGCTTATAGAGTTTTTGTCGGGATTTCTTCGCATGAAAGAGTTGGTTTGGGCCTGTTTAAGCCAAACAGGATTGGTAAGGCAAGCGGATTCGAGAATATGGGGAGATACACCGAGTTGTGTCAAAACAGAGCAGTTACCATATCTTGGGTTCTCTGGTGAAATATTTAAGGAAGTTACGTGTGAAACAGGAGTCAATATTCTCCTAAGATTCGTACACATCAACTATGGAAAGTATAGAGTAACTCAGCGCGTAAAGAAGAGAAGATATAGCCAGTCCCGTGACTTTTGGCCGAAGGAAAGTAATTACTTTTGGGATTCAAGAGAGTTTTAATCTGCCGGTGATGATATAAATAGGCTTCAAAGGAGTCATAGAAGGGGGTCGAGACTTTGGGGGTTGAATAGTCGAGATCGGTTGGAGTTGCGAGAGAAAGCTTTGCTGCTTGTTCTCAGGAAGAAGAAGAAGAACAGTGCAAACCGCGGACAAAGAAAGTCGCGAAACCGTTACCTAATCTTTCAAATCAAATACCTTTGTAACGGTTTTGTAACAATTAAGTTTGAAATCGCAACACTTACGCTAGGGTTTCTGCAGAATGTGAGTTTTGTAACAATTACATCTGTTACAAACTCATTTGCTTTATACTTTTGCTTCAATAAAAACACCTCTTGAGCCATGTTTCTATCTTTTGGGTGTGTTTTCGACATGAGGAGCTAAACCCCAACACTGGGACGACGGAGGAAGCCATACTTCATGCGTGTGGTAATTATATTTAATTCTTTCATGACTTTTTGCATGGATTGTTAATTGTTTTATGGTTTTTATTGAATGGTTGTAATTTCAATTGATGGGTTATACTTAGGTAAAGTCTTTTGATAACCCATGCTTTAGATATAAAGTCGTTGCTTTTCAAGTATCTACCTTGGCAAAACATAGAGTCAATATTTTATTATTATTTGAGCTATAATTGTCTAGAATAAATATATGAATCGTATGAATGAATTTCATGGTGGAATCCCGAGTCTCAGTATCTCTCGTTATCGTGATAATTTTTTATATATATTTTCTTTTAGTTTTAAGTCTGAAATCAAATCTTTACAAGCCCGAGTTGAACGAACTTTACTACCACTTTCTACAACAACTTGTTAAAACCACACCAATTTTTGGCGCCGCCGACGCGGACTTGTTTTTAGATTTTTTTTTAGGTTTTTTTAGTGATTTTTATTCTTTTGTTCTATTTTACGTTTTCTTGGGTATTTGTGTTTTGGTTACAGGTTTGGATATTGGATCGAAAAGAAAGCTGAGCCAAAGATATTGGTGATTAACTAAAGACTTGGAGTCAAAGACAAAGCGAAAAGAAACGAGGAAGAGACAAAGAATTTTATTTTTATTTTTATTTTTATTTAGTTTTTTAGTTTTTTTCGAAAACTGTATTAGGGTTTATAATTATTTTTGTAATTTTTATTTTTATTTTTGGACTTTTTGGACATTTTTGGGACTTTGGACATTATTTTTAAACCCTAAGGAAGGGTTGAAATTAAATATAAATTGTTTGCAGTGAAGGACGACAGCTACGATACTGTCTCGGCCCCTCGGGTTCGTACACTGACATCGGAGTCGGTGGCCTGAGTCGACTTCAACGGTTCATCGCCCGTCTGGTACGGGAGGTAAGATTATATCCACCCACGAATCCCCTCGTCGGTGGGTTTTATTTTGTGTGACAACTCACACCCCTGCGAATAGAATGTCGAATCGGTATAATAATAGCCAATACAACAAATATCCGACTGAGTTTCAAACTGGACGTTACTACTTTGACCATAATGTGAATAGTGGTTGGGAACATCAGCCTTTTGAAGGTTATGGTCCATACCATGGTGAGCCCAATTACTATCCATATTCCCACCGGTCATACGAGCAAAATTCCTCTCTATTAGAGTCCGCACGTAAGTTAGCTGAGTCAAAGACAAAAGATACTTAAGTCGACACGTAGTTCGGATGAGATGAATGACTTAGTTATGGACGAAAGCAATACAACATGTGAACTTTCTTTCCTAGATAAAATCGGAAGTCATGTGAGTCGACTCGGAAAATGTTGTTAGAGGCCCGAGAAAGAACCTGCTCAAGATAGTCTTAATTTCCAATATAGTGTTTCCAATAGTACCTTTGAAAATGAGGATAGTTATTTGCATAATCAAGATGACGAGGATAAATTTGGTAACACTACTTGTTTAGATGAGGTTCAACCATTTTCATGTTATTATAATAATGATTATGATGAGGATAGTGTTGATGAAGAATTTGAAATAAGTAGGCATAGTGATCAGGAATTTGTTACTCCAATTGAACTTAATAATGATAATGTTTATAGTTCAAATCAAAATAATTTTAATAATTATTCACCTATTCAAAAGGACGAGGATTTGACTAGAGATACCACCGTTTTAGACGATGTAGTTTTTCCATATGATTACGAAGCCGATTATGGTTTAGAGGAACGAGTTTCTTCTGAGAACATTGTTTTAGAGTCTAACGATTTAGAAACATTAGTCTTAGACAAATTAGATGAACTCGTACAGCTTTCAAATATGATGAGTGAGGATGCACCTTCCGATTATAACTTAGAAGAAGCAATTGACCATTTTCAGGATTCCGATGATCTAGAACTTAGGGAAATTGTAGATAGTCTATCTAGAGACACCCAAAACTCTAAGTTTGGGGGTGATTATCATTCTCCCCGTGCTTTACCTTTAGCTCTTGTAGAGATCCCTCGCTTGGGACTTGATATATGTGCCTCAACCATTGAGCAGTTGCCTTCATACTAGTTCTCCGAACCTAATAATGTCCGGGGAAGAAGTTCGGTTGTTAGAAACCCATCCTCTGCGGTTGATGTGGTTTATCCAGGATATGATACCTAGATTGACTTTGTTTTCCCACCAAATATTTTTCAACCAATTGTGGAAATGTATGAGTTTAAAATGTGTCGATTTATTAAGTTACGAGACCAAACCTAATTATTTTAGGAGAATAGAAACGACACATTTGCTTAAGATTGACCGCCGGTTTCATCGTGGTCAATTGTGTGAGTCAAAACGATTGACTTTAAGGATCCGCAATTATTCGAGTTATTATTATGTGCTTCTAAGTTCTTATTTGAGTTTTTACAGACTTTAAAACCTGAACCGGATCTTAGCTTCGAGGAAATCCAACCCATGAAAATATTTTATCTCGACCCAGTTATAGAGCCTGAACCTGAACCACGGCTAGATATAGTTGTCTTAAGCAGGAAACTAGACAAGTGTGTGATTTATTTGTTTATTTTCTGGGCATGTTGCAACTTCCTTTTACTTGTGATATCTCTATTTGGTTTTGATGACCCACAGAAATTCCGGCTATTACTTTATGATTTTATGAGGTGACTAATCATTTCTTAGTCTGGCTGAAGACGTTAAACTTAGCACTTCTTGGGAGGTAACCCAACATTCATGTGACACGGTAATATCTTTCCTTATCTCTTTGCTTCAAATGGTAACAGTTTCTCCTTGTTCATGCTTTAAATTTTATCTTTAGAAAATTAAGGACAATGTTAGATTTAAGTTTGGGGGTATGGGAGAAACTTTTAGTTACATTGTTAAACTCCAGAGCCTAGAAATTTATGCTTATTAAGGATGGCACTAACCAATCTAAGTGGATGGAAGCATTTTGGTTGTAGGAGTTGAGGAACCAATCGATTAGATGGAAACATCTAAAGAGTCTATTCATAAAAGCACGAGCTCGGGTGTTAGAAATAACATGATAGTTTCACCAATCTCGTTGAGTCCTTTTCACTTGTTTTTATTTTGTTTTGTTTTTAAACTATGTTTCTCTAAGTGATTAGGTGGGGCCCACGAATCAAGTTGTTACCAATGCTAGGTTGAATTAGAGTGATTGAGATACCAAAAAAAAAAATGAAAAAAAAAAAAGGTGAAAAAAAAAAGTGAAAAAAACAAAAAAGATGAAAAAAAAAAGAGAAAAATAAATTGAGACCAGACCATTAGACCAACTAGAATAAATTCAATAAAGTCGACCACTGGAACCCTTGTATATGCCAGTTGTGTTGACCTAGAGTTAGGTTTATCGACCACTTTGTTCCCTTGTATATGCCGGTGTGTTGATATTAGTCGAACCGTGTCTCGATCCATTAGGATAGGTTCATTTTGGCGGAGGCCTTGAGACGAGATATGGGAAACACCAATCACTTAGTAAACATCAAAACCATCTATGTTTTCTCTATATCCATCTTCTTGATCTATCCATGTGATTAGTTTTGACTCCGGGTATTGATGTCCATAGTGCGACTATCTGAGTAGAGCTCGTGACTTATATATGAATTTTAGTATGCTTGAGTGCAAACTCGTGTATGAAGAATTGGAATTTCGCATCGGGGTACTTCCTCTTGTAGTCAATAAGTATGTCAACCAAGGAGATTCTTTAGTGCCTTCCAAGGTTTTGCGTAGATAGTTAGGGTGCGGTAAAGGTTTTGTGGGTACACCTGCGGTAAACCCTACGAGACTATAACTCGGCCACTAGGGCCACCTAGGGTTTTAAAGGCTTATTGCATACGCTAAATGCAATCGACGATGCCTGCGACAGTGAGTTGGGATTTTGTTTTTGTTTTTATTTTATTTTTGCTCGAGGACTAGCAAATAATAAGTTTGGGGGTATTTAATAGACACATTTTTGTGTCTAAATTGTCTCGATTCTATATATTGATAGTTCTCATTTTTGTACTTATTATGGTGTTTTATGTGTGTGTAGGTATTTTTGGCCAATAAACAATTTTGGAAAAATCGGCTCGAAAAGTTGTCTAAAGCACCCGGAGGAATTGTTATTTGGCATCCACATTTTGGATAAGGGGCACTTCAATTACTAAGGGGTAACCCATTTCCAGAGAAGCTACTATTGGCACACTAGAATAGGATAAGGGGCAGGTCATCTTCAACATTTGAATTGATCTTTTTGACGGGAAATTTGGGTTTCACGAACAGATTTTAGGGTTTGATTTTTGGGCAGTTTTGAGTGAGATTCAATCGCCAATATCCATTGGGTTGAACTCAATTACACTAAACAGGGCTGGTACAAGTGATTTGATGGCGTAACTTGGGCTGAATAAGCTGGTTCGATAAAACAGGGGCATGACCATTCCCGGGAATATCAGGCGAGAGCTTGTAGAGTTTTTGTCGGGATTTCTTCACAGGAAAGAGTTGGTTTGGGCCTGTTTAAGACAAACAGGATTGGTAAGGCAAGCGGATTCGAGAATATGGGGAGATACACCGAGTTGTGTCAAAAAAGAGCAGTTACCATATCTCGGGTTCTCTGGTGAAATATTTAAGGAAGTTACGTGTGAAACAGGAGTCAATATTCTCCTAAGATTCGTACACATCAACTATGGAAAGTATAGAGTAACTCAGCGCGTAAAGAAGAGAAGATATAGCCAGTCCCGTGACTTTTGGCCGAAGGAAAAGTAATTATTTTTGGGATTCAAGAGAGTTTTAATCGGTCGGTGATGATATAAATAGGCTTCAGAGGAGTCATAGAAGGGGGTCGAGACTTCGGGGGTTGAATAGTCGAGATCGGGTGGAGTTGCAGAGAAGCTTGCTGCTGTTCCTGGGAAGAAGAAGAAGAACAGTGCAAACCGCGGACAAAGAAAGTCGCAGAAACCGTTACCTAATCTTTCAAATCAAATACCTTTGTAATAGTTTTGTAACAATTAAGTTTGAAATCGCAACACTTCTGCTAGGGTTTCTCTGTAACAGTGAGTTTTGTAACAATTACATCTGTTACAAACTCGTTGCTTTATACTTTTGCTTCAATAAAAACACCTCTTGAGCCATGTTTCTATCTTTTGGGTGTGTTTTCGACATGAGGAGCTAAACCCCAACACTGGGACGACAGAGGAAGCCATACTTCATGCGTGTGGTAATTATATTTAATTCTTTCATGACTTTTTGCATGGATTGTTAATTGTTTTATGGTTTTTATTGAATGGTTGTAATTTCAATTGATGGGTTACACTTAGGTTAAGTCTTTTGATATCCCATGCTTTAGATATACAGTCGTTGCTTTTCAAAAATCTACCTTGGCAAAACATAGAGTCAATATTTTATTATTATTTGAGATATAATTGTCTAGAATAAATATATGAATCGCATGAATGAATTTCATGGTGGAATCCCGAGTCTCAATATCTCTCGTTATCGTGACAATTTTGTATATATATTTTCTTTTAGTTTTAAGTCTGAAATCAAATCTTTACAAGCCCGAGTTGAACGAACTTTACTACCACTTTCTACAACAACTTGTTAAAACCACACCAACTGAGACAAGCACCTCGTGCTTGGTTTGAAAAATTCAGTACTGCAATTCTTCAATATGGCTTTACACAGAGTTACTACGATTTAGCAATGTTTACACGATCATCAAACAAAGGTACTGTTATCCTTATATTATACGTAGATGATATGGTTATCACTGGCAGTGACTGATGGACACATTTTTGTGTCTAGTTTGATCTCAATATTATATATTGTTGGCACTCGATTTTCTACTAATTTTGGTATTTTATTTCCTTGTAGGCATTTTTGGGAAATTAACATTTTTGGAAAATTCGGCTCGAAAGTTTATTTTGGCACTCGGAGGACACGTGTTATTCGGACTCCCACTTTGGATAAGGGGTACCTCAATTACTAAGAGGCACCCACCTGCTATTCGCACCTCACCAGTGGTTAGGGAGACTTCATCTTCTTTATTTAAACTTTCAAATTTGGAGGGAAAGTTTGGCAGTGAAGAACCAAATTTGGTTTCGAGTTTTGGACAGTTCGGAAGAGATTCAATTACGGGCTTTGTTTGGGTTGGTCCTGTTAAGACTAAACAGAGTTAGAAGTTCCAATAGAATCGATCAAATAGGGTCAGTTCATCGAGTTTGGATAAAACAGAAAAGAACGGGGAAGCATATAGTCTGGAGGTGATTCTCACGAGCTGTAAAGGTTAAGACATGTTATGTGTGTGTTAGGAGTGTGTTTAAAGGGATCATAAGCGTGTAGGAGCTAAAAAGAGGGAAGTTGGCAGCTTACAGTCGCGTGGCCAAGATAAACATGGTAAGAATAAAGAAAAAAATATTCCCGAGAATAATCCCTTGATGGGAAGATTTCAAGCATTGATTACGGTTCTGTTGGGTATAAAAGAGTGGCTTGGGGATCAGAGAAGAGCGGAGGAGAGTTTGGGCGAGTTTGGAACACCACAGAGCAGACAAAAATCGATTGCAGAGAACTGGCATTTCTGTTGCTGCTAAAGAACACGAAGAACATAAGACGCACAGAAGACAGTCGTTCATGCTACAGTAGAAACGACTGCCAAGCGTGGGTCGCAGAGCTATAGCAACATCAACAGTTCAACATTATCGTTCTTTGTAACAGTATTTGCAACAATTATAAACGTTGCAAACACCCGGTTTTAATTATTTTCTCCCATTTTTCAACATTTGTAAACACTTTGAGCAATGAAATCAACTTTTGAGCGTGTTTCCAACATGATGAGCTAAACCCATCCTATGGGGCGACGGAGGAAGCCATTCTTTCAAGAATTATGTGGTAATTTTTACTTTATTAATTTATGCATTTTTTTAGATGATTAATTGCATTGATAAAAAATGAATTAAATGATTTTTTTATTAATCAAATGTGTTTTCTCTTGATGATTCATGCTTAGTTTTAGACTCTTGATGCGTTATGCTTGCGAATAACATTTGATATTTTGGAAATCTGATTTTGGCCATACTTTAGAATCAAATCAATTGTTTAAATTGCATGATATAAATTAATTTAAAACCACATAAGTATTGATGAATGGTGGAATCCTAGCTCCAGCCTCTCCATAATTTTCACAACATTTTGCATTTTGAGTTTGTTATTTTTATTTACAAAAATTAAGTCTAAAAAATCTGCTTTCACAAGTATTGAACGAACCTTTCACTACAGCATCATTGAAAATAACCATCAATTTTTGGCGCCGCCGACGCGGACTTGTCTTTAGGTTCAGAGTTTTTAGATTTATTTATTTTTTTTAGGTTTTTGCTTTTAGTATTTTTGTTCTATTTTACGTTTTTGGGTATTTGTCTTTTCATTACAGATTTTTGGAATTTGGAGCGGAAGAAAAAGGAGTTGCCAAAGATGGCGCAATTGGGGGATATAAGAATTAATTGGGGGATATGAATTACTTCCCCCAACCCATGGTGTGTGCTAAGGGGTGACTTTTGGGGGAGAAAATACTAAAACACCCTTCCCTCAAAATAAAAATCAAAAAACTTAAAATCAAAAAACAAAATCATATTCCCCATTTCCATCTCCACTTCTTATTAATCTTTTTAGGGTTAAAACTTTGAAACCCAAATGTTCCCCATTCTCTTTCAAATTCTAAATTTTCCCCATTTCCTTTCAAATTCTCTTCTCCTTCTCTGCCGGAAGTGATGAAGTACATGTCGGAAATGATAAAGAACATGCCGGAAATGATGAAGACCACGCCGGAAGTGATGAAGACCATGCCGGAAGTGATGAAGAACATGTCGGAAATGATGAAGGTCACGCCGGAAGTGATGAAGACCATGCCGGAATTGATTTAATTCAATGCCGGAATGAATTCCGGCATGCTCGATATAAATCTATTAATGCCGGTAGTCAAGTGAAAAAAAATCAATTTTCTGAATACTTTTCATCATGTGCCGGCATAGAAATTTAGGATGAAGACCACACCGGAAGTGAGTTCCGGCATGGTTATTTAGGATGAAGACCACGCCGGAAGTGCTGAAGAACATGTCGGAAATGATGAAGACCACGCCGGAAGAGATGAAATTCAATGTCGGAACTAAATGCCGGCATGCTCGATATAAATCTATCAATGCCGGTAGTTAAGTGCACAAAAAAATCAATTTTCTGGATACTTTTCATCATGTTCCGGCATAGAAATTTAAGCAAAAACTACTTCCGGCATGCTCGAAAATTAGATAACTGTGCCGGAAGTAGACTGATTAAAACCAGAAAAAATAGGTTTTGAAGATCAAAACCCCCTCTGGATAGTGGCAAACAATTTATGAAAAAATTTCCAGCAATGCCGGCATGGTTTTTTGGTTGAATACCATGCAGGCACCAAGCTTTTTCAGCTGCAACAATGGTGGATTTAAAGAAAAAAATCAAATTTTCAACCTCTTAGCAGCAATTCTCTCATCACAATCATCTTCCATTTTCAAAAAAAAATTTACACTCAAAAACCATTTTCCCTTCTTCTACTCTCAACTAACCCACACAAATTCAAATAAAAATAAATACACACTAATTTATCCCCCAAATACTTAACATTTTACTAATTATAATTAATCAATAATCCTGATTAGTGGGGGCTAGATTAGGAATTAAAAAAATAATTACATAGGGGGTCACCCAGAATTGCTATTGGGACACCGTTTTTGTCATGTAGCTATATCCCCCAATTAATTCCCATATCCCCCAATTAATTGTTCTTGCCAAAGATTTTGGCAACCACTTAAATATTTGGAGTCAAAAGACAAAACGAAAAGAATGAAGAAAAAAAATTAAAAAAAAAGAGAGAAAATTTTAGTAGATTTTGTTTTTATTATTATTTTGTTTTTTTTTAGTTTTTAGAAATTGTATTAGGATATTCTCTATTGTTGTAATTTTCTTTTTATTTTGGACTTTACTTTTTGGACTTTGGACTTGGACATTCTTTTATTTTTAAACCCTACGGAAGGGTAGTTTAAATATAAACTGTGTGCAGAGAAGGACGGTGATTACGATATCGTCTCGGACCCTCGGGTTCGTACACGACATTGGAGTCGTGGCCCGAGTCGACTACAACGGTTCATCCCCCATTTGGAACGGGAGGTAAGTTTGTCGAAACACTCGCGAATCCCCTGTAAGCGAGTTACTGTCTTCCTTCGTGTGAATATATGTCGAGGAACTGAATCCGGCTACTTTAATTTCCTAGTAAAGGGAAAGGACTGGCTATACAAGATAAAAGTTAGGATTTCATCACTGTTCTCTTCTTGTCCGCCGTAGGAAAACGATACTTAACGCGAACCCAATCTTTAAAATTTGGAATATAACGAGACCTATAAGGTAACGAGCTTAATATGAAAGTCGTTCGAAAAATATTGGTTACTCTTTTAAGCATACCTCTAAGTTCATGATGGTTTCTGTGAGTTGAATGCGTGACTGCGCCGCCTTGTAATACCGGTGAGGCCTTGGGTATCAAAGCTCCACTAATCTTCCCTCACCTCTATTCAACTCACTTTAACTCGGATTGATTCCAGAGGGGTTTGCTCAGATTGTAACGAATTCCTTTTCGAAAGATTAGAAGCTGGTCTACAAACAATCTTAGTGGAGTCATCATGCTTTTTGTTTGCTAGAAATCAGTAGGTTTGTTGTGGTGGAGTCATCCTTGTTTGTGTTTGCATAGAACTTCCCTTCTTTTTAGGATTTTTTTTCTTTTTTTATTTTGTTTTTCTAGTGTATGCCCGAGGTCATTAGAGAACGGGCTTGGAAAAGAAACACTCTAGGTCGTTTGATTAGTGAAAACCCTAGTAGTTCTTCTTGTGAAGGCGGGGAACTCGAAGACTCTTCTTTTGAGAGCCCCGTTTTTGGAAACTTCAGTTTTGAGAATCTGCCTATTCGTGAGGAAAGTACCCCTAGTACTTCAGCTGTGCCAGCGATGGCAACTTTGAAAGATTACATGTTCCCAACTAGGACCGACCGAGCTTCGTGCATTAAATTGCCAGACAATACGGCTAATTTCGAGATAAAACCTAGTCTTCTTCATATGATCCATATATTCTTAGGAAAAAATGATGATAACCCTTATTTCATATTAGGGACTTTGAGGAAATTTGTGGGACAGTTAGAATAAAAGACCTTACTGATGAAGTTTTGAAACTTAAGATGTTCCCCTTTTCCTTGAAAGATAAAGACAAGACCTGGCTAAACAAGCTACCATCTGAATCCATTGAAACATGGTAGGAACTTATTGCTGCTTTCTATATGAAATTCTACCCTAAGCATAAAACTGCAGCTATTAGACAGGAAATTAGTTCCAGTGTGCAACAAGAGGGAGAGTCTCTTTATAGGTTTTTAGAGAGATTCAGTGATATCCTATACCAGTGTCCTCACCATGGATTTGATAAGATGAAACTCGTAGAGATTATTTATGATGGTTTAGACTATTCGACCAAATCCATGGTCGAGTCTATGTCTTGTTTGGTGAGTTCACTAGTAAAAGTCTTTGAGGATGCCTTTACCTTCTTAGGAGTTGTTGCTGAGAAATCCCAACAGTGGGAGTCTTGTGTTGAACCCACTAAAAGACTCTTGGTTAATGGAAGTAACACCAATATGGTAGATACGAGTTTTGCGTCAGATGCTAAGTTTTCTTCTTTGTCTAGAAGGTTAGAAGCTTTGGAAATGGGTCAGTCTAAAAATATGTCCCTTGTTGAACCTAATAGAACCTCTCAAGTCTCTAGTTATGGAATAGATCCCGATAACTCATTTTGGGAAGGTCAGGTTAGTGAAGAGCAAGCTCATGCTGTCTATACCAATGCTAGGTTTGAGAACGAGAACCGTCAGAAGTTTGACCCATACTCAGAGACCTACAATCCTGGTTGGAGAAACCATCCTAATTTTTCTTGGTCTAAGGGCCGAATCAAGGTCGATCTAGTAATTCTCAGCCTCCCCAAGGTTTTGGTTATGCTAAGAACTCTTCGAGTCAACCCAGGTTTGAAACCCTTCGGATAAAAAGATCAAAAGTTTAGAAGAGACTCTCGCCTCATTTATTAAAAGCTCTGAAAAGATCAACCAAATGGTTGCGCAAGGGATAGAAGAAAGTAAGAGTATAGGTTATGCTAACTCTCAGGCTATTTCCGAGTTGAAAACCCAGGTTAGTCAGATAAATGAGTCTCTGAGGGAAAGAGGAAAGTTTCCTAGTCAAACTCAGCCTAATCCTAGAGGAGTTCATCAAATATATTTAGCTGGTGAGAAATCATCAAACCATGTGAATTCGATAATGACCCTTGGGAGCGGTAAAACGGTAGACAATAAGGTAGCCATTCCTAGTGGACATACTGTAGTTCCACCTTATACTTCCCAAGAGGAACCCGTAGTTGAGGAAACTGAAACAATTTCTAAGGAGTCCCAAGAAATTCCTGATAGGTCTGCCTTTGTGCCTAGAGCCCCATATCCACAGTTGTTAGCCCCAACAAAGAAGGAGTCGATTTTCAATGAGATAATGGAAACATTTAAGCAGGTGAACATCAACATTCCGTTATTATAAGAAATTAGGCAAATGCCTGCTTATGCCAAGTTCCTTAAAGATCTTTGTACACGAAAGCGTAAGCTTAATGTCCATAAGAAAGCCTTTTTAGCTGGAAAAGTAAGTTCAATTCTTCTGAACCAAACACCGCCTAAGTATAAAGACCCTGGATGCCCCACCATATCTTGTGCAATCGGTAATCACATGATCGATAAGGCATTACTTGACTTAGGAGCTAGTGTTAACTTACTTCTGTATCATGTATACGCCCAGCTAGGTCTTGGTAAGTTGAAGCCGACTAAAATGACACTTCAATTAGCTGATAGGTCTGTCAAAGTCCCTCGTGGTGTCATAGAAAATGTTCTTATTTAGGTTGATAGGTTCATATATCCAGTGGATTTTGTTTTTCTAGATACCCAACCTGTTCAAGACCCAAGTGCTCAAATACTGGTGATTTTAGGCCGCCCATTCTTAGCTACATCTAATGCCGTCATCAATTGTAGAACCGGACTTATGAACATATCTTTTGGTAATATGACTACTGAGCTAAATGTCTTTAATGTCATTAAGTCTTCTGAGATAGATGATTTAGAAGTGGTGAACATGATTAGCACTCTAGTTCCCGATCCTTTAGCCTGCACTATGTTTGATAATCCATTATTTGATGAACCTTTCAGTGCTTCGGATGAGGTAACCATGACGAACACCTTAGTTGATGAGCCTATATTAGAGATTTTCTTTGATAATCCCTTATATAATGATGTTGTTCGTTTAGATGACCAGTCTCCCAAAGAAGCTAGTTATTGTGCTGACTTTATGGACCCTAGAATCCATCCCATAGATTTTGGTCCATTTGAGGATATTTTTCACTCTAAGTTTGGAGGTAATGATGAATCTAGTGATCGTCTTGTATCCCTAATTGAAGTACCTAACTTGGGACTCGAGCTTTGTGCGTCTAAGGTACTACTTGAGTTTCTTCAAACTCTGCTACCCGATCCTCCAGATACCGTCCATGAAGAAACACAGTTCTTAGAAACATATCATTCGGTTGAAAATATTTTACTAGACACATATATAGAGCCCAAAGAGACACCCCAGATAAATCTAGTTGCCTTGATAAAAGCCCCAGATCAAGTTATGCTCCGTCTGCTCATTCTTTTAATCCAAGATGGTAGTCTTTTATTTGTGTCTGCTCTATTTGGTTCTGAGGACCCGCAGCTATTTCGGCTATTGGTATATGACTTTGGAAGGTGACAATCCTTTTTGAGGTATTTGATGTCTACCTAAGGACTTTAAATTTAGCATTTTCTGGGAGGCACCACGCTGATGCTTACGTTAACATCCTTCCTTATTTCTTTTTCCATCCATCAAGTGGTAACAGTTTCTCCTTCTTCATGCTTTTAATTTAATCTTTAGAACATTGAGGACAATGTTAGATTTAAGTTTGGGGGTGGGAAGAAACTTTTTGTTGCCTTTTAGTTACAATAAATAAACTCCAGAGCCTAGAAATTTATGCCTATTAAGGTTGGCACTAACCAATCTAAGTGGATGGAAGCATCTTGGTTGTAGGAGTTGAGGAACCAATCTGATTAGATGGAAACATCTAGAAGAGTCTATTCATAAAAGCACAGAGCTCGGGTGTTAAAAAAAAAATGGTAGTTTCGCCGTATCTCGTGATGGAAATATCGAAAGAATCCTGATCACTTCTTTTTTTTTTCTTTTTACCATTGCTAGGGTGAAATAGAGTGATTTAGATAAAAAAAAAAAAAAATTGAGACCAGACCATCAGACCAACCAGAATAAATTCAATAAAGTCGACCACTGGAGCCCTTGTATATGCCAGTTGTGTTTACCTAGAGTTAGGATTATCACCCCTGGTTCCCTTGTATATGCCAACTGTGTTGATATTAGTCAGACCGGTATCTCATTCCGTTAGGATAGGTTCACCCTAGTCAACATCATCTACTTTTTTCTCTACATCCATCTTTTTAATCTATCCATGTGATTGGTTGACTCCGGTTTATGATGTCCAGAAACTATCTGAGTAGAGCTTTGTCACTTTATATGAATTTTAGTATGCTTGAGTGCAAACTCGTGTACATCAATTGGAATTTCACATCAGGGTACTTCCTCCTGTAGTCAATAAGTATGTCAACCAAGGAGATTCTTTAGTGCCTTCCAAGGTTCTGCGTAGATAGCTAGGGTATGTAGTAAAGGTTTTGTGGGTACACCTCTGGTAAACCCTCCGGAGACATCACTCCGCCGCTAGGTCCACCTAGCGGTTTAACGGCTTGCTTCATGTGCTAAGTGTAGTCATTTTATTTTCTATAATAAATTTGCTCGAGGACTAGCAAATAATAAGTTTGGGGGTATTTGATAGAAACATTTTGTGTCTAATTTGATCTCAATACTATATATTGTTGGCACTCGATTTTGTACTAATTTTGGTATTTTATTTGTTTATAGGCATTTTTGGGAAATAAATATTTTTGGAAAATTCGGCTCGAAAAGTTGATTTTGGCACCCGGAGGACACGTGTTATTCGGACTCCCACTTTGGATAAGGGGTACCTCAATTACTAAGGGGAACCCACCTGCTATTCGCACCCCACCAGTGGTTAGGGGGACTTCATCTTCTTTATTTAAACTTTCAAATTTGGCGGGAAAGTTTGGCAGTGAAGAACAAAATTTGGTTTCTAGTTTTGGACAGTTTGGAAGAGATTCAATTACGGGCTTTGTTTGGGTTGGTCTTGTTAAGACTAAACAGAGTTAGAATGTCCAACAGAATCGATGAAATAGGGCCAGTTCATCGAGTTTGGATAAAACAGAAAAGAAAAGGGAAGCATATAGTCGGGAGGTGATTTTCACGAGATGTAAAGGTTAAGACATGTTATGTGTGTGTTGAGAGTGTGTTTAAAGGGATCATAAGCGTGTAGGAGCTAAAAAGAGGGAAGTTGGCAGCTTACAGTCGCGTGGCCAAGATAAACATGGTAAGAATAAAGAAAAAAATATTCCCGAGACTAATCCCTTGATGGGAAGATTTCAAGCATTGATTACGGTTCTGTTGGGTATAAAAGAGTGGCTTGGGGATCAGAGAAGAGCGGAGGAGAGTTTGGGCGAGTTTGGAACACCACAGAGCAGACAAAAATCGATTGCAGAGAACTGGCATTTCTGCTGTTGCTGAAGAACACGAAGAACATAAGACGCACGGAAGACAGTCGTTCATGCTACAGTAGAAACGACTGCCAAGCGTGGGTCGCAGAGCTACAACAACAACAACAGTTCAACATTATCGTTCTACGAATAAAGAGTGTTTTGCAACAATTATAAACGTTGCAAACACCCGGTTTTAATTATTTTCTCCTATTTTTCATCATTTGTAAACACTTTGAGCAATGAAATCAACTTTTGTGCGTGTTTCCAACATGATGAGCTAAACCCATCCTCTGGGGCGACGTAGGAAGCCATTCTTTCAAGAATTATGTGGTAATTTTTACTTTATTAATTAATGCAATATTTTTATATGATTAATTGCATTGATAAAAAAAATGAATTAAATGATTTTTATTAATCAAATGTTTTTTGTCTTGATGATGCATGCTTAGTTTTAGACTCTTGATGCGTTATGCTTGCAACTAACATTTGATATTTTGGAAATCTGATTTTGGCAATACTTTAGAATCAAATCAATTGTTTAAATTGCATGATATAAATTAATTTAAAACCACATAAGTATTGATGAATGGTGGAATCCTAGCTCCAGCCTCTCCATAATTTTCACAACATTTTGTATTTTGAGTTTGTTATTTTTATTTACAAAAATTAAGTCTAAAAAATCTGCTTTCACAAGTCTTGAACGAACCTTTCACTGCAACATCATTGAAAATAACCATCAGTGACATCGAAGGTATCAGAAATCATAAAAATCATCGAAGTACATGCTTTCAAATGAAGGATCTTGGTCCACTCAGTTATTTTCTTCGTATTGAGGTGAGCAAATCAGCTGATGGTTATTTCGTTTCTCAAGCTAAATATGCATCTGAAATCATTGCACGCTCTGGAATTACTGATGCTAAAATATAGACACTCCACTTGAAGTGAATGTCAGACATGGTCCTTCAGATGGAACACTTCTATCCAATCCAACATTATATCGACAATTGGTAGGCAATCTGAACTACTTAACCATTACTCGACCTGATATAAGTCATGCAGTTCATATTGTAAGCCAATTCATGTCAGCTCCTCGTTCTACTCATTATGTTGTTGTTCTTAGAATACTTCGTTATCTCAAGGGAACCTTATATCAGGGGTTGCAGTTCTCATCCAAATCTAAACTTATTCTTAGAGCATACTCAGATTCAGATTGGGCAGGGGATGTTACAGATAGGCGATCCATTACAGGGTATTGTTTGTTCTTGGGAGATTCTTTTATATCTTGGAGAAGTAAGAAGCATACTATTGTATCTCGTTCAAGTGCTGAAGCAGAATATCGAGCTCTAGCTCATACTACTTCTGAGATCATATGGATTCGATGGTTACTCAGTGACATGGGAGTTGTCATTTCTACGCCCACACCTCTATTTTTGACAACAAAGCTGCAATTCAAATTACTCATAATGACGTTTTTCATGAAAGAACTAAGCATATAGAGATTGACTGTCACTTTACAAGACATCACTTTAAGCGTGGAACAATTACTCTTCCTCACGTAAGCTCAGAATTTCAATTGGCAGAATTATTCACCAAGTCACATCCTGCTCCTCGACTATAGTTCTTGCTTTCCAGACTCAAGATGAGTTCAGCACCATCTTGAGTCTGAGGGGAGGTGATACGAGATACTATAGTATCTTTTCATATCTTCTCTTTAACTGCATATATATTTTGGTGTTGTCATAATATTGTATGTATCTTTTGTATATTTTGTTTCCTTTCTTCTCATTGTAATCCTTGTATATGTACTATGGCTTTGTCAATCTAATCCAACAAGATGATAATTAAAACTCAATTATTAATTCTCCTTCATTCTGGCCCCACAAAATGATGATGTGGAGAACTATGAAGAGAGTATTTGATAATATAGCTTTCTCATTCACTTTGGCCCCACATCCATAAAAAAAAAAAAAAAAGATAAATTTTTGTTTACACCATTTTAACCCCTTTTATAAACAATCTTGGTAAAGGGGCGGCAAGAATCGGTAGAGGGGCGGCAAGTGTGATAGCAATGTCCCTCTTATTGGTTAGGGGGTGTCCTATAGGGGGTGTAGATTGACTAGATTACCCTTTTCACCTTAAATGGACTAATTTACCCTTACTTTTTGATTAAAAAGACCGAATTATCCTTCCCCATTTTTAACCTAATTGAATCGAAGAAATCAAAATTGTTTCTCTTTTCTTCTCCTCCTCTCCTCCATTAAAAATCGATATTTATCGTCCTCTTCGATTCATCGGCGATTTGAAAAATTTATAATACCCGGTTAGAGTTTAGTCTATTGTTTTTGATTTAAGTTAGTTTTGCATCAAAAATTAGGGTTTTGGATCGAAATTGAAACTGAATTTGTGTGTTGTATGTGAGTTACGGTTGGTAATAACCCGGATACCAACCGTACCGTATTGGTTGAAGAACATACGGTTGCTAACAACCCAAATACGAACCGTACCTTAAAAATTGAGAATTAGGTTTAGGTACGGTTGGTACGAAACCTTAGTTACCAACCGCACCTGGGTTCGGTTGGTAACTTAATGAAAGTTACCAACCGTATATCATCCTAAATGTTAAGAATTTTTGAAGTGATGATGTACGGTTGTAAACTATTGTTGACTTACCAACCGTAGTTTAGTTACGGTTGGTTTCGATTCCTTTTTATGAACCGTAATTAGTTACGGTTCGTATCCAAGATTTTCTATCAACCAGAATCGGTATTACGATTGGGTTTTTCCCCAAATTGAACCGATTACGGTTGGTAACTAGCTTATTTCCAACCGTATGTTCTTCAGAAAAGTTTAAAAATTTGATCTTTTTACATACTTTAGATAATTTTGATCAACAAAAAGCTAATGGGAACTAATTTTGATCACCCACCTCTAATTTGCCACTTGAATCACTCATTTTGGTTGAGTGAATCAAAATCTAGGGTTTCACAAATATCACAAAAGTTTTTTTTTTCTTCTCCTCAATTTTTTTTTCTTATAACTCTAAACATCGATTTTTGATTCTATAATAAGTGAAAATTAATTATCAAAATTAATCTTGATTATCTACACTAATCTTGATTATCATTACTAAACTTGATTATTAACAATAAGGGTTAATTAGTCATTTCCAGGGTTTTATTGATAAGGGGCACTTGAATTTACTTCTAATGACCTTTTTTGTCTTATTAGGTTGCCGCCCCTCTACCGATTCCTACCGCCCCTTTACCAAGATTGTTTATAAACGACTAATACCCAACTAGCCAACTTACTTCTCCTGATCGTGGACCAACTCTCCCCACTTCTACTTCCATAACTGCCGCCACTTCCTTCCTCACTCGCAACTGTTCAAATTCCAAAAATGATTTGGAAACTTTTCATCCAAACTATAAAGTTAGCCACACTTTAGAACTAAAATTGTGTTCTTCGATTCAGATAAAGGTTCATGCTCTTATGATTTTAATGTTTCCATTCTCTTATTTACATAACAGGTCATCTGCAAAATTAGAATTGTATTCATCCGTATGTCAAGTAAGTCCTTAAATTTGTTTTTCTCTTTTCGAAACTACGAAATAGAAAAAGCAACCATTGGTTGATGAATTTTTTTTTTCTATCTGGATTTCCTAAGTAAATAAAATTTTAAAATAGACAAATTAAATACTCAAATTTACTATTGATAATGGTTTCAGGTCCTGACTGGTCATTAGTACCTTATGGTTGATCAGATAAAATACCATTTAGACTGATTTGGTGAGTTACTTTTGATTTGAAGTTTCATTCGGATATGATGGATATGATCCAGGGTACTGAAAAGTATGCTGAAACAATTGTAAATACACTGCTAACTGCTTGCAGGTATGGTCAAATAAAACAAGAATGCAGTTTTGATTAATCATTCTCTTTTTTTTGTGTGGCTGACTGTATAATTTTGGTTTCATTTTAGTAAACCTCTAAACCCAAAAAGAAGTGACACAGAAGCATCGATTCCAATTAAAGAATTGGTTTCATTTGATTGCTGGTGGATTAAGAGAGTGGGTACACACGTGTGTTTTGATTAATTACATGAAATGATTTGATTTGTTATAACTTTCCCTTTCATGGACGGTAGCATTTTGTTTTTGCTGAATTGTGTTTTTCTTTTACTATCGTTTATGACAATTCTCTGACAATTATCTTATACCAACGACTTTTGGCTCCAAACAAAGGTTTTTATTCTCATTTTTTTGTTGTAGGTTTTAGTTCCTATATTTTTCTCTCTTTGCAGTCTAATTCGGAGTTCTGGATATTCTTTTTAGAGTGACATGATCATGTATGTTGTGCAGGAAGTAGGAGTTACGTCTTGGTCATGTAATTTGTACTATAATGTTATGCAAGAAGTAGGATCACAGGTGCCTTTGATCATGGCAGTGCTACACAACTATCGGTGCTAGATAATTAGATGGCAGGAGTAATTATTAGATGATGTTAGGAGTTGAAAGAAAAAACGCCTCTAGATGATGTTGAATTGATCACTTTGGTACATATTTTGTCGACCAGTTAACAGTATCTACACTCATATATTTATATGTTTCACAAGAAAAGCCAAAAATCTCTTTGAACGCCCGTTGTCAACATTCCAGATTCAGCCTCAGAGATCCAGGTACAGGTATTAGAATCCTTTTGACACTTACACGATCTTAGTAATTTTCAAATCTGACGGTGAAGCTTAAGGGAACTGTCTTATAAAAATACTAAAGGACTGAAAACTCGATTAGCTAACTCACTATACAAAGATTGTGTTGGTGTAGTTGAATTAGAATATCAGGCAATAGCTGCCACTGCCCACCTTATACAAAACGGCATTATGATATTTATTCAATTTTTCATTATTGCCACATTGATAGTATTAATTTGTTTCTGTAGGAAAATGGTTACTATTGAAAGACTAGGATTGGGGGACCTGGGGTACATTGTAGACAATGTGGCAAATGGTTGCCACATTGTCCATAACGGACAAACTATACAACACATGGTTAGCAAGCGTTTTCTATTGTTGTGTAATTTTCCTGACTCATGGACTACCAAGTCACTTACAACCCAGATAATGAAGGCTTATGTATTTACAGTACTGGGGGAACCTAATTACGTGATTCAATTTTGTATTTGTTCAACTGAATTGCTTTTTTTTGTTGGTGTTGAACCTTTTAAGTCTACACTACGTAATTTCGGATGGAAAGTTATACAAGGTTCCCGTGGGAATGCAAAGGTCATAAAAAGTGCACGAGCAAAAGAAAACAATGTCAAACAATGCCATCCGGTGCGTAGCACGGGTTATTATCTAGTAATACAATGTAATAGAAATCTTTCTCTCAATCTGTTTAGTTTCCTCTGATGCTCATGTTTATCAGAGACTTCGGACTATACAAAATGAGTTTGAAAAATAGAAAGTGTAATCAAAAAGTGTGGTTTAAAATTGAATGATGGAAATTGAGACGTCAGAGGAAACTAATAGAAAACTTTGAAATTTTTGCTAGAATAAAAATTACTTAACCAGATATTAAATCAGGGGCGGAGCCAAGGGTTGACTAACCCTGACTCTATACCCCAAAATCTCCAAAATCATATAAAAATCCCTAAAGTTTATCTGATTTTGTGTATTTAGCCCACCTAATGTTGTGTATTTAGTCCACCAAGTCTAACATGTTTATAAAATTTCATTTTAGCCCACCTCAATATTTATTTCCGGCTCCGCCACTGTGAAATGCGTGTTGATTATACTCTCTAATGTCATATAGTTAGAGCTAAATTCAAGCGAGCTTCTACTGAATGTGAAGCAACCATTGATAAAGATTGGTGCAAGCACATGTGTTACAAAAGTGTGAACCACACTGGTCACTGCTAATAGTTTTATCATACTGTCATCGTGCAAGCTCATCGATGCGTATTTATACCAGTTCTAATGATTATTAGAATTAGCTAATTTTTAATTACTGACAGTTATTGAAATTTATTATTTACATGTAAATGAATTCCGTTGGAAAATGAAAACTCATATAGTGAATAAAAAACAAGTTAATTCTAATTAAGTGAAAATTAGATTTTGCTAAAGTTAACGTTCTTAAGCATGATCCCGTGAATTAGGAAAGACAAGCTTTAGAACAACACAATTCATATATTAGGAATTTGAGGATAATTGGAGCACTCCCGCCCATCCCGAGTTCTATCGGTGGTTTGAAGGTAGAAATGCACAAGAATGAAAGTTGTTATAGCGCAGTGTGTATAAATCACATTATACAACTCATATTTGAGGTTATTGTCCCTTCGGGGACATCCGATAAAAAAAATTTTGAGGTTACATTCCTAATTTTGCCCGAGAATTGATTTATTTTTTTGGTCTAAGAAAATAAAAATAAAGTTATCTGCAACCTAATTTGAGACTTTATAGATCGGGGAATTCAAATCTAAGGATTATTTAACCAAAAATCATTTCACAATTTGGATTCATAATTTATGTTATAGCTCATTCAGTGGTACCCAGTACAAAAATTTTGAGCACTTTTTTATTAGTTTATTCAATTCCGAAATCTCGATTTTCATCCTTTGATTTAAAACATGCAATTTCGCTACACTTTTTTTAACTCACTTTATAGTCTTGATATTCAACTACTCTGATACACTACTTATATGAACTTGTCATGAAAGGTAACCGAAATACAAAGTTTTGTGTAAGGAGACAAATGAGACATTTGTCGAATGAGCTTTGCATGAAATTGTATAAGCATCCGATGTTACCAAAAGCCGAATTTAGGAATTCTAAATTAACAAAAACATTTGATATAGCTTTTAATCTAGTAATACTAAAATTAAAGAGTTATAACACTAGAATTGTAAATTGAACACATACTTTAATTTTGACAAACAACAAAGACCTCTTGAACCAAACAAGTGAAATTTTTTGGTAGAAGTTATTATTAACTTTTATTTATGATTTTGATTTAAGAAGGATGCAACCACTAATTTTCCTTTCAACGAGAATTTGAAGGTGATTCTTTTTTATTTTGCATATGGTTAAAACAATACAAATTTTAAGTTTTTATATATGTTTCAAATAAACTAATAGGTCTTGTGGTTAATTTTTTTTTATATTAGGACCCGACCCTTTATGTCTTTTGTGCAACAAAATAGTCTTACGATGAGAAAACTAATACTGCTAATGGGGTATCAAATTATTATGAAGAGTACCAAAAATAACATTGCCAATTGAGGTATTTATCAGATTATTAGGAAGAGTAACAAACATGTGGATTTAAATAGTAGGCATGCGATGTTTACACTCTCACCAACTTATTTTTTGTCACAAAAAAGTCCCCCATTTATTTTCCAAGCAGATTTTTTAAGAAAACAATAATCCATCGGACATCAAATTTATTAATCATTAAATTAGCTAGTAAATTTGTTCTTAAGGGACAATAAGCTTGTTCCCAGCACATTGATTATATTAGCAACACATTCATAAAACACTTCATCTAATCCGCGCTTGGTTAAAGAATTGTAATCCCTCAAAATTCCACATGTTTCAGTCTTTCCATCTTGTGGGATCATTTACAAAAAGCATGGCATAAAGTATGTTTAAACTTAACATGGAATGTCGTGGAAAGTCTTTCCTTGTCTATCATGATATTGATTTCATATGATACATTTTCTATGAAATTGTTTGCTTTCCCTGTTATCAAACACAACCTCATAATAATAATAATATGACACTTGCCTTGGATGTATGTATACACTTTTAACTTATTGTGTCTCGCAACAGCATCTACAGTTTTCTAAAGAATTGCATATTCTGCTTGTCCTCATTACTTTTTCATGCTTTACTCTTGTAGAAAAATCTATCTAGCATTATTGATGAAATATTTGACTCGGAATTTTCATTAGTTCACTTCAAGATCTCAATATTTCCGCCCGAATGTCAAATCAATCTTTTTTATTATACTTCTTGTTTCTATAGATATTCATTTTAGAGGATGGATCCGCCAACACTTTTATTCTCACACTATCTCATATATTATAGGTTATTTTTTTGAATAAATCGTGGACAACAACGTATTTGAAACTAATGTTTTCGGGATATGTTCCTCTTATGAAGAAGCCATAAAGTTACCAAAAATGAACTCAATTAATGAGATAGAAATTCATTGGCCAGGACGCCGGGTTTTTTAATGAGATAAATAAATTTGGGTTACACTACAAACAGTATGGAGAGAAACAAATTTTTTCAACACATTCTCTGTTCTCTCTTGTGAAAAATTATGTGTCTTTTTCTCGCTGAAATATGCTACCTAGTAGCTGGTTTTTCGTTTCGTATTTGACTGATACGTCGTCAGATTTCATCGCTCTAGTATTAGGTGGAAGAAATGTTATCTTCAAACATCACAGACGATGTCGCTTCTTAGATATCGAGCACCCAATTTTTACTCATTTTTTTTATTTTGCTAACGGCAAACAACGTGACAAGATTGGTGAAAATTGAATTTTGGATCAGTTTACTCCAACCTCTCAATTTTCCTCCTCCACTTTCAAATCTTGTTTTCATTACATTTGTTGCTTCTCCATAAATCCATATTATAATTATATAGTCTTACGGTCTTTCATACAAGAAACAAACATAACATTTTGTCATGAAAAATAATGAATGCGAGGCAGCACAAGTTGTCTGAATCCGTTGACTGTTGTGGAAGGATAGTACACCACTGGGTGCTGCTGCAGTAATGGTCAAACCAATGAATAAAAAATAAAAGAATGATAGCAGTTTGCTTACTCATCCGTCTAGCCTAGGTACGTCTAGGTAATTTAAGGAAATGTTGTGGGTAGGCATCACATGGTCATAATTGGTCTCTCAGCAATGTTCCTTCCATGGCTTTATGCACATCTGCAAAATAAAAATTCAAAATAAAGTTTGTTTTAGCCCAATTATAAATTTTTTTTTCTTTTTTTTATCGGCAAAGAAAAGATTTATTGATTAAAAAAGAGGGTTACCACCCTAAACCAATTACAACGAAAGTAAAAAGAGAAAAAAGAAAAAGCAAGAACCCACAAACAGGCTTATGCTTAAGAAAGAGCAAAAGGCAACAGACAAACAAAACACCAAGCTGACACCTTAAAGTCTGAAGTTATCTCTCAAAAAAAGTTGTAAGCCATAGACCAGGAATGCATCACCTCTGTGGAAGAAAGATTCTCAAAATCTTTAATAGCCAGAGACCAAGAATACTAGCAGTACACTGCCTTGTTTGTGACTGCAAAAAGTGAATTAAAAACATATACCGGTTTGTAAAAAAATTAAGACTATCATAAATCAAATACATATACTAGTTTCCGGAATATAACTACTTTATAATCATGATATCTAGTATTAAAAACTGAATTCATCTATGTAAAATAAAAGTATGCTAAATCCTCAGTACTCAGTAGTACTAAATTATTGACAAAGAGCAGAACTATGATATGTACACATGCACTAGTGTCCATTATAACCTTCTCCGGTTTCCTTGTAATAAGTTTCACCAAAATTGGTAGCAATGTGATTGGCATGGTCCTCTTTGTATTCCCGTCATTACCTTGTCACATCCATAAGCAGAAGCTACAACACCAATAACAAAATATGTACAAATTTTCGAGATAAGCACTCAGGGTTTTGTAATAAACCCGAATCATTTTTTTTATTTTTTTTGCTCGATAACAATAAAATTGTATTGATAGAAACAAATATACAACCTAGTTCTCCATTTACCGAAAGAAATCAAAAGGTTTAAACTAAACTAGAGTTCCACCCAAAAACACGAAAGCCAAAGTTATAGGTGTAGCTACGTTGAATCAGCCATGCTATGAAATAGGACTAAGAGCGTAGGAATCCGGTTTCTCTTTATTTTAATATATGAGTTGATTATAAAATATGTAATTTTTGATCATAATACGATTATGTTGAAGATTTGATAATTTTTCTCAGCACAATTTAAGATATTTCATTTTTTTTTATTAGTTTACTCTAACATCTCAATTTCCTACTATTTTTGAACCACAAAATTTCGTTAGACTCTTACACTTTTTCCTTCTCCTAAAATCCATTTTATACCGCCTTGAGAAATTTGATACACGATCTACATGAATTAGCTGTGGGACATAATTGAATGACACTGCCTTCATGAAATTTATCCACTAGGTGTTTATTCGAAGCCGATAATGTATACCAATGAACCAAAACATCCGGTATCCACGGTACAGTGGAACCGGTACTAGATGAGAATGAACTTTCGTGGTGGTTCTAGAGCTTGTGGTTCCTAATTCATTGAATCATACTTGAGCAAAATAAGTTTAGCCAAATAAGTTCATAATTTATATTTTCCATCAAAAAGAAAGGAAAAAGCTTTATTCATATTTACGAAGCTTATTTATTGGCAACCAACTTCCAACCTCATTCATTCGCATGTTTGCGATAGTCCAATTTTGGTGTCTAGTTTCCTCGAAAGAATGAAAATGCTAATGAAACCATAACGTCTACATAAATTAGCTTAGAAGCTAGTCAGCTGTCAGCAAAGAATGAGTAACATCTCTTTCATGGACTCGTATCAGTTTTCATTCTCGAACAAGATTTATTTATAAAATGAACTTTCATTTTCCAAGATTCATTTTCATGGACTCGTATCAGTTCACGCCTCCGTAACGCTTGTTTGTGCTTGCACCATAACTGGTTCCAGAATTTCTATTTTAAACTCATTACTTACCTGCAAAATTTTCAACACTTTCAATTAGTTTACCCCAACATTTCAATTTTTCATATTTTGATTTTAAAACACACATTTAAGCAGGGACGGGCCTATGAGAGGGCTAAACGGGGCTCTAGCCCGTCCCTGATTCTTCCCAAGAAAAATTAGCCATGTATAATTCCTGTAAATTTTATGATAGCCCACTGATAATCATATTAAAGCCCATTTAACTTTTAGCCCATGTATTTTTTTTTTCGAAAATAGAAAGGTTATATTAAGAAAAGAAACAAGCAGAGCCTGCAGTTTCAAGAGTTGCTGATTAATAGCCTTAAGCCTAAATTACATGTGCGGAATGTTTTCCCAATTGTGGAGCACCGAATTTGCATCAACAAAGCTAAAAACATCCGTATCACAATTCCAAAGCACTAGAGTCTCGCTTAACCAAAACGATTATCTCTTCCACTGATCTCTTCCTATGTCCAAACACTCTATTGTTCCGTTCACCCATAAGTTCCAAACGATGGCGAAGTGTGTCATATCCCATAATGCTTTACATCTGCCCTTTAAAAACGTTCCACTTCCATGCAATGAAAACTTGCAGAATAGATAACGGCATAGGCCATGATATGTGAAATGATTTGATAAAGAAATCCCATACCTTAAAAGAGAATTCACAAAGTGGATCAACATGTGGTCTCATTGTCTCTTGAACGTCGTTGCAAAATACACATAGTCGGATTCAAGTTGGACACCTCGTGTCCGAGCATAGTCCGAGTAGGTATAGAATCATTGAAAGCCGCCCACAATAAGAAGCTTACCTTGTTTGGAATCCCTTTTAACCAAAGAATGTTCTTATAGCCGCATTCTTCCACATTACCCGCTAGAGCTTCATAGCACATTTTTGGACAGGTTTTCCACAAACTTAACCTCATCCTCGCCTTCTACAAGAACAGTGATGTGATCCTAAATCACGTTGTAGTAGATCCCACTCCATCTTTTCATTTTGATTAAGAGCCTTTTTGAAATTTCCTACCCAACGTCCATTAGTGATCATCTCAGCTATGGAAACTTGTTTATTTCTCGCAGGCCTTGAAAATAACCTAAACAAGTCCTTGAGACATCCCCGTCAACCCAATGATCGTGCCAAACCTAATATTTCTACCACTGTTTATTTTATACGTTACAAATTTCGAATTTCGGGAACTATCTTTGTTACATTCCTCCATAAACTTCTTCCTTGAACGAGAGAGTCATCAGCCGGCAAAGCAATTTCTTCATTCACCTTACATTTTTGTTGTGCTATTCTTCTCCACAGAGCACCTCGTTGGGTCGAATACCGCCAAACCCACTTAGCGAGGAGAGATTTATTGGTTAGTCTTAGGTTTTAACCCCAACCCTCCACTCGTTTAGAGGTGCTAACCTTTGGCCAATTCACCCAAGACATCTTTTTTTTTTTTTCCTTCAACAAAGACCCCAAAGAAAGTTACGCATCAACTTTATCATCTTCTTCTCAATACACACAGGCAGATGAAAGAGAGACAAAAAATAGATTGGCAAACTTGAGAGGCAGCTCTTTATGAGCGCTAACCTACCCGCTTTGTTGAGAAATTTCTTTTTCCAAGAAGCTAGCCTCACTTCCATTCTTTCTAAAACAGACTCCCAAATAGAAGTGTTTCTGGAACAAGCACCAATCGGAAGGCCTAAATACTTAATAGGAAGAACTTCTGTTTTACAACCCAACTCTTTTGCTAAAAGAGATATAACATGATCAGCACCTATACTGACCATAGTGCTTTTCTCGAAATTCAACTTCAAACCTGTCAGTTGTTCAAAAATAGTGAGAATGATGAATAGTCTAGTTACCTCCTCTTCTTTAGCGTCGATAAAAATAAGGGTATCATCCGCAAATTGAAGATGTGAGATTACCGCACCAAGATTCGCTACTTGAAAGCCATGAAGTTGACCTCTCGTGAACAAGATCATTCAAAAGTTTTGAGAGCACCTCCACCACTAACAGGAAAGATAAGGAGAAATAGAGTCACCTTGCTTTAAACCTTTAGATGGCTTGAATCTTTCCGTGACGATCCATTAACCGTAACAGAGAGATGAGCGGAAAAGAAATACACCATTGCATCCAGGAAATCCATTTATTTCCGAACCCATGTCTACCGAGAATGTTAAAGAGAGCATTCCAATTGACATTATCAAAAGCTTTCTCCATGTCAATTTTACAAATAATACCTGGATTCTTGGATTTTAGCCTGCTGTCAACACACTCATTCGCGATAAGAACTCCATCTAGAATTTGCTTATCTTTTATGAAAGCCCCTTGGTAGTCGGAAATAAGACTTGGCATTACTACCTTAAGTCTCTCTGCGAGAACTTTAGATAAAATCTTGTATGCACTACTTACAAGACTTAAAGGTCTGAAGTCTTTTGGAGTGCATGAATCTTCTTTTTTCGGATGAAAGAGCAATTAAGCCTCCAATCCATAGACCCATACCTGTGAAAGTCATTAAGCATGCTCATGAAGTTCTCTTTTATAATGCTCCAAAGAACTTCTATAGAATTCAAATTAAAAACCGTCGTGCCCAGGCGATTTGTTACACCCCATCTTCTTGATAACCTCCCAGGACTTCGTCTTCCGTAAAATTCCTTTCTATCCATACCTTCCTGGTATCATCAATCTTAGCAAAATGAAGAATATCCAATGAAACATTAAAGTTGTTATGGGAGGAAAACAAGTTAACATAGAAGTTTCGATTTCTTCCTTTATCACATTCTCGATCAAAACAATCTACCCCATCAACTTGAAGCTTAGCGATAGTATTTCTTTTCTTCCTTGCACTAGCGATTCTATGGAAATAACTAGTATTAGCATCCCCCCATCTGAACCCATTTTGCTTCGCTCTAAGTTGCCATTTCCGTGCTTCCAGAACCTCTACGTTTTTCAACTTGATTTTACTTTGAAGCCTTGTCTCGTACTGTTCAGGTTGTAAAACTCCTTGCTCCTCTAATAAATTCAGTTCATTAATTTTGTTTGTTAAATACTTCTTCTCTCTCCTTACAGACCCGAATTCAGACAAACCCCAAGGTTTGATAAAGAATTTCAGATTTTGTAATTTCAGAAAAAAGATAGAACTTGCACTGCCTGAGAACTCCATAGAATCCCACCAAGTCTTCACACTCTTTTGAAAAATCCTTGTGTTCAATCCAGACTTCTTTCTAGCTTAAAATACGGTTTGTTACCTGCAGAAGGACAAGTAGTAACCACAATAGGGTTATGATCAGAAATTGTCCTTGTTAGAGCAATCTGTAAAGCATTAGGAAAAGCCTCGTCAAACTCTATACTGAACAAAAATCTGTCCAATCTGCAAAGAAGAGGATCTTGATGGTTGTTAGACCATGTAAAAGAACCCCAATCAATGGTTGATCCCCAGTTCCTCGCCGTAAGATGAAATTATTGAGAAAGGTCAGGTTTCTACTATCACCGAACCTCTATTTCTTTCTTCGTCCGATCTTACTGCAATTGAAATCACCTGCTCTGCAAATAGGACCAGCCCACCATCTTCTAATTTCCTTCATATCCTCCCAAAATTCAGCTCTAGGATTATACTCACAGGGACTGTAAGCATTATTGATAACCCACTTGTAGCCGTTAACCCTAGTAGACAAAACAACAGTTATGTTGTTGTATCCAATCCTCTCATCCTCCTTCAAGAATTTGCAATTATCCCATATAGATAAGAGACCACCACCGCTCCTACCGAAGGAATATAAACCCAATCAAAGTTTTCGTCATACCATAACCTGTCTTATAAACCAAACTTTGAGAATTTCATAATTTTGGTTTCTTGGACCAAACAAATCGCACATCTTTGATTAGCAATAGTGTTCTTAAGAGCAGTAATTTTATCAAAATCGTTCAAGCCTCTAACATTCCAGTTAAGAATCTTAAACTCCATTGGCAGACTCTAACTCCCTTGCATTACTTCTTTCGTCAGCATTCGTTGGATGAGCATCATTGTTGTTAACACACACAATTTCTTCTTCGGCATCCCTGTGCATTCTAACTCTCTCCTTATACTTCACAACCAACTGGGTCATATTGTCCTTCAACGACCTGATATTGTCATCGCTTATGTGCCCGTAACTACAGGCCAGATGAACCAGAGAGTCTACAGTTTTGTCTACTATCTCCTTGCTATCATCATGTTTAGTCTCATACAAATTCTCTACCACTGCATTCTCCCTCAAATTCCTTGTTTCACAATCATCCAATGAGTTGTGTTCATCTTCCTCTAGGTTAACGCTTAACACACGGTCTCCAGATGTATCGTCAGGACTCAGGGAAGAAAACCTTGATCCTGATGCAGAAACGGGTTGTGAACTGTGTCCATTAGAAGCCGATGTTGAGTGTCCGGTTCTCGCGGACTTATGAACGTATATCCAGCTCTCCCTGCTCGTCCTCCCCCAATAATTTGACCCGACCCATCTCTTATGTGTTCAGCAATCTCGTCAGCTGAGGCAACCCTAAACACCGTTGCATCCTGACCCTCTTTTCCGGAATTTAAATTATTCATCTTAGGAGTATCTGATCGTGAATCTGCAGAATCATTCAAAGATGACATAAAATCCCTCATATTTAAGTCAAAATCTTGGACTTTCCTTATGTATTCAGATTCTGTTTCCACCAGTTTAGGAGAATAGTTATAATACCATTCCGCGGTCAAAGCCACCTTCTCGCCATCTATTTTTGTTAAGAAAACAGTAGGGATATCATCAAAACCTCCATTAACAAACATCCCGATGAAGTGCACCTTTGCCGGACAAAGTTGATGGACAAAGGTCTCGGTTGATATTGAGCTCAAACCCCCTAACTCATTGCCGATCATTGCAAAAGTATCAGAATTCCACCATTTAATTGGGAGACCCCTTATTTTAATCCATTTGACCTTTTGATCAAAGCTTTCCACAGGATAAATTCTTTGATGTGCGATATTCCACTTCCATGATTTCTCTGCCATAGAGTTATCCTTGCTCCGCAAGCTTTGCAAATCCTTGCCTTTATCCTTCTCATTACAGTTTGACAAATGTTTAGTTTCACCAAACCATCTGCAAATCTTAATAATTAGGCCATTGCTTTCCCAAATGATTGGTTGCCATAGTTTATTCCATTCCTCCTCTTCCAAGATGATTTTAGCAGTGAGCATGTTAACTTCCTCAAATCACAAATATCTTTTAGTCTGAAGTTTTCTTTTGATATTTCCTGCAAGTTTCTTCCATGGAGTTACATGAGAAATTTTAACAAGTCCCCATCTCTCTTTTTGATTCAAATGAGACATTAATGGAGGATATCTTTCTTCTGATTGAAGTGATCCTACTGACTCATTATTGTTTCTCTTACCATGAAAGTTCTCCAAGACTTCAGTTAGCATACTCCAACAAATCCTGTTGTTTCCACTGGAAAACAAATGCTAAATTTTTTACCTTCCCCACCTCTTCTGAATCTTGAAAATCTTAAGTATTCTCCTGCTTCATTGTTCTGAATCTGAGCTAAGTAAACGTCTTCACCAAGTCTTTCTGACCATTTGCTTTTGTCTTCACCAACAGCAGCAGCTTCTAAAGTCTTAGGCTGAGTTTGGTAATGCTTTTATTTTTCCAAAAGCACTTTCAAAACCTATATATGTCAATAATTTTTGAAATTGGTGTTTGGTAAAAAAAAATCAAAATGCTTTTTACCCAAAGCACTTCCCAAATTCCTCAATTTTCAAAAGCCGGGGAAGAGGAGCTTTTAAAAGCTACAAAAGCATAAGCTTTGGTCCCACCTAAATTTAATTTTTGATTTATCTTTTTTGTCCCTATTTTATTTTATAAATGACAAAAGTTACCCTTAAACTTATATACAATCAATTTTTTATTTTTTATATTTAGTCTTTAAATATTATTATTTTTTATTTTCAAACTATTTCATTTCATTTTTATTTTTTCATTATATTAAATAATAATAAAAAAAAATATTGAATAGTAAAAAAAATTAATTATTTTAAACCCAATAAAATCGAATAAAACTATTTTCAAAGATATGTCTTTTTTTGTCATTTGCTATAACAACAACAGTTGAATTTGATATTTTACCAAACACACTTTGACTGCTTTTTTAATCAGCTTTAACTTTAGTTAATATTTTACCAAACGTCAAACTGCTTTTTTCTCACAGACAAAGACAAAGAACGCACAGACAAAAAGCGCTTTCCAAAAGTCATGAAGAATACCAAACTAAGCCTTAATCATCCAAGATACCATTCTAAAATCAAAAGCCAACCATGCACTAAATCCTCCTGTGCCTCTTTCAGAAATCTTCATCACCTTTGTAGATCCAAAAAACTCTATATCCATAATAGAAGTTTTCCTCTCGAGCTGAATTGTTTTTTGGCAAATTCCATCCTCTCTAGTGCTTGATCTACTCCTTGTCTGCATCGACCCCTCCTTTGATGAATATTTTTCCATAGCTTTCCTCATACGATCAGTTCTTTGCTTTGATCTCCCAGTAATCATAAGTAAATAAAACAAAAATACATAAACAATGACAAAATAAAAGGAACTCTGCTGCCCAATAAATCCCGGCCCCAAGGGGAAGGATCAAAGATCCGTCCTTGGACGGCGGAGAAGTTCAGAAATAGCACACTTTTACAATGATTTAATCACTAGGATCAAAACTTGCAAAAGGCTGAGCTCCTGGATGGCATCTTCGTGAATTTATCCCATGTATTGAAAGTGATAAACTTATAACTTTATAAGTAAAGAACATGGCATCTTCGTGAATTTATCAATTTTTACGAACGATAACCTTCTTATTTACAACATTTCTACCGCAAATATCTATAGGTTTTGAGAAATTGGTTCTTAAAAATCAATTTCTCTTATTATATCAGTTGTTTACTTTAAGTTTTATTCTTTTATCCATCGCATATTTAGGGATGGCCATTTTCCCCACCCAAACCCATCCCCGTGGGTACCCGCCCCGTTTGGGTAGGGTTTTACCCACACATATGGGGATGGGGTAGGGTATGGGTAATACCCGAAACCTAGGCTACGGGATGGGGCTGGGATGGGATTCAAGGTCCCCGCCCATACCCGCCCCGTGCTTCCATATTAACTTTTATGCAAGAATTTGTATTGAATTTTATACGTCTACCACTTAGTCGAGCTTTCTTTCATTTATTATATTCTTGATCTTTCTTGTATATTCATCACTTTCGTTTCTTTGTTGTGATCAGATACATTCTTTGATCGTTCTTGTATCGAAAGTACAAAGTAAAAAAACTAAGAAGTCATTTAAAGATTCTTTTGTTCACCTTAAGATGAATTTCTGAATTTGAAATTTTAGAATGCATTATTCTTATGTTATTATTTTTGTTTGCTTCATATTTAAGTTTTGATTATAAATAAATTTATGTATAACTCCGTGTTACGGGTAACCCATGGAAAACCCGCCCCAAACGGGTATTTCTCATACCCGCCCCGCCCCAATTCATGTGGGTAACGGTGCGGGTATGGGTATTTTTTTTACGAACGGGGCAGTGATTGGGATTGGCATACCCGCCCCATACCCGCCCCATGACCATCCCTACGCATATTACATAGGCAGGCTTTTCAACTAAATAAGAGAATGGAGCCAAAAAAAATTTAGCGCGGCCAAAAGCGGCGAAACTAACAATATTAGCCAGCCCCACCATCAAAAAAATCCTAAGTCCGTCCCTGCATTTAAGTCATCAAAAAGCATCTAAGTCCGTGGCATGAAACAAAAAATAAGAGGCACATAATATGATCGCGTGACTCTTGATTACCTAGTTCTGTGGAAGGAGACTTATGTCACATTTCACAAATGAGTTTTTGATGAAATTAAAACGTCCAAACCATCGGATGTTACCAAAAGGGGATAACGTTCACTACTTGTTAAACTTCTAATCCAGACTTCAATTTAGGATTAACTACTCCCTCCGTCCCTAATTAGATGAGCTACTTGGTTTTTAGTTTTGTCCATAAATAGATGAGC
Organism: Papaver armeniacum; assembly: GCA_023531295.1. Lineage (NCBI taxonomy): Eukaryota > Viridiplantae > Streptophyta > Magnoliopsida > Ranunculales > Papaveraceae > Papaver > Papaver armeniacum. The sequence continues at coordinate 179,383 of JAJJWW010005402.1, read as the reverse complement.
TATTTCACTAACCAAGGGAATATTTCTAAAACTATCCTTTTAATTGATTATTTTTTCTATAAGAAATATGTATAATTTGATAGTCATGTTTATATTCGTTGCGTATGTGTTTTAAAATGCTTTTCAACGGTACAAAGTTTATAAAAAACCGTGGTATAATTTAAGAGATAAATCGTTTCTAAATTTTACTAATTATTGTCCATAAGGGTATAATTGTAAAAATACTTAAATATACTCCACTTTCCTCCTTGCCTTAAAATTTGTGCAAACTATAAGTAGCTCATCTAATTGGGGACGGAGGGAGTATAAGATAAGAACTCGTCGTCTGAAATGTCCTTATGTTTAAACTTTTTTTTTTTCTGTCTTTTAGCATTATCTTCGGATAACATTTTGCGCAATATCAAGTCAGAACAACTTTATAATAAAAACTTTAGTAGAATATGTATTTGTTTTATTATGTCGTTGTTTTCTTTAAATGGCACTGTATTACCCTAAGTTATAGGATAGGACGTTCGAGTCCCGCGCTGTTTTTATTAAGAAAAAATTTAAAAAATAGCAGTGTAAAATAAAGAACGCGAAATTGGGGGATATAAAAAGGGATTGGGGGATATAAGAAAACGACAAAAACTAGATCCAGATATCAATTCGGGGTCACTCCTTATCTAAGTATTTTTTTAAATCCTAATCTACCCCTCACTAATCAGGTTTAGTGGTTAATAATAATTAATAAAAATCTTAAGTATTTGTTAAATGATTAGTGTGTATTTGTATTTGGGTGAATGAGATGAGAGTAGAAAGATAGAAAAAAATTTTGAGAGGGAATTTTTTTCGGTGAAAGTGGAGGATGATTGTGAAGAGAGAATTGCTGCTAAGAGGTTGAAAATTTGATTTTTTTTTCCTTGAATCCACCATTGTTGCAGCTGAAATAGCTCGGTGCCGGCATTGTATTCAACCAAACAACCATGCCGGCATTTGCTGGAAATTTTCATAAATTGTTTGCCACTATCCGGGGGGGTTCGGAGGGGCGTAGCACAGTTATCTGATTTTCGAGCATGCCGGAACTATTTTCCGGCATGGTTTTTGCTTAAATTTCTATGCCGGAACATGATGAAAAGTATCCAGGAAACTTCAATTTGTTTTCACTTGACTACCGGCATTGATAGATTTCTATCGAGCATGCCGACACCATTTTCCGGCATGGTTCTTCACCAATTCCGGCATGGTCTTCATCACTTCCGGCGATGTAAAAAAATATTCCGTTTTGAGTTTTTTCTGGTTTTAATCAGTCCACTTCCGGCACAAGTAGTTAATTCTCGAGCATGCCGGCACCGGTTTCCGGCATAGTATGTTGCTTAAATTTCTATGCCGGCACATGATGAAAAGTATCCAAGAAACTTCAATTTTTTTTTTCACTTGACTACCGGCATTGATAGATTTCTATTTAGCATGCCGGTACTTAGTTACGGCATTGAATGTTAGTTACCAAGCATGCCGGCACCGGTTTCCGGCATGGTCTTCATCAATTCCGGCATGGTCTTCATCACTTGTAGCATGATCTTCATCACTTCCGAATTAAAAAAAAAAAAAAAATTCGTTTCCAAAGTGAGGAGCCGGCAGAGAAGGAGAAGAGATTTTGAAAGAAAGTGGGGAGAGTTTAGAATTTGAAAGGGAATGGATTATTTGGGTTTCAAAGCTCTAACCCTGAAAGTGATTAATAAGAAGTGAAGATGGAAATGGGGATATGATTTTGTTTTTTGATTTTAAGTTTTTTAATTTTTATTTTGAGGGAAGGGTATTTTAGTATTTTCATACCCAAAAGTCACCCCTTAGCAGACACCATGGGTTGGGAGAAGTAATCAATATCCCCCAATTCCTTTTTATATCCCCCAATTTCGCGTTCAAAATAAACACAAAATTGGTTAAAAAGACCAAAATCAATAATTTCTGGGTGAAAAAGACATTTGGATTTTGATACTGTTTAAATGGACAAAAATATAAAAATAGCTAGGATGTAACCAGTTTCATCTTACCCATTTTCAAATTCTTTTTCTTATATTTAGTTTACATCAGGATGCATCCAGTTTCATCCTCGCTATTTTTTAACTTTAAGCCAGGATGATTCCAGTTTCATCCTTGATATTTTTTTGTGTGTCCATTTCACCCATAATAATTTTTACTCGTCCATTTGAACCATGTTTTAAATATTTTTGGACAAATGACCCATTTTCCGTAAAATAAATTGAAATAATCGTCCCAAATTAGAATAAAGAACATTTATTAAAATAAAGGAGGATTGTTGTTATTTCACACAATCTTAAAATTTTTTGTTTATAATAAAATCTATAAAATAAGTCATTGATGATAACGGTGAATAATTCTGGGCTCTTGAAGAATAATAATCCGTAAAACCTTATGATGCACACTTCTTGCATCTTTTTCGCACAGACTATTCTCACTTTTTTACTTTTCCGGCCTAATTCCAGCATGAACTTTTGATTAGTTTACTCCAACGTCTCAATTTTCTAAACATTTTTTCACTACATCTGATTTACTCTCCTAAACCTCATATTTCATGGTCTTTACTAGATGCTTTATGCACTAGATGAGACTGATGAGTAACGAATATGGCGTGCTTGAAACATAAATCTCTAGGGTGTTGATCGTGGTGAAAGGATCGCACAGCACTAGTTGCTGCAATAATGGTCACACGATTATGTATTGATAAGCCAGGCATAGTGGGGGCAAAGCGGCTCGGTTTTGTTCGAGAGAGCGAGCATGGTCACACGATTATGTATTGATATGCCATCCATAGTGGTCGATCCGCTTGCAAAGCGGCTCGGTTTTTTTTCCAGAATGTCAATAATAGTTAGTGGGCTTGGAACTCGTCTTGAAGCACAACAGAGGCCACACTAAAGAAAAAGTTAATTTATCATGGTCTCGTTGCACTTCGGCAACCAGAGATTCTTTACAATCTGATGGAATCCATCCTAATTCTAAGAAATTTATGACTCAAAATTGAATTTTAGAAATGGAATTGTAAAGTTGCGAATGAAACAAACACTAAAAACTCATTATAAAGCACTTTGATTGGACATATGGTATATAGGTATAGAGGTGTAAAACGCGTGCGGCCCAAGATGCCCTGAGTCACGAAGTCGCGTGCTTCACGTGCCATGTGCCGTGCTTGTGTCTTTGTGCCAACGATTTAAACGTCTTGTGCCGTGCTGTGCTTTACTAGTCAAAAGCTAGGCACAAACATTGCCCACCGGCACAAAGACACGAATAAACGTGTTGTGCTTTGTGTCCGTCCGGGCACACGTGTTATAAACAATTTGAAATCACTTAATGTATACATTAAGTCCTGACATTATCACAAGAATTTAATTAGACAACATATATTTGAAATTATTTCAAATAAAATTAACAAGTTTATTCAATAAAAAGAAATAACCCATCAAATATAAAATTGGATTATTGTCATGTAAATTAATGTTCTAGTTAAATATAGGTGACGGCATTATAACAACGATATTGAAATATATTTTCCAAATATTAAGGTATTATATGTGTTGTTATAAAAATAAGCCAGCATAAAATGTCAAAAAATAGCTAGAATAGTGACTCTTTTGTGAAATATACACAAAATGTGATGTATTATGCCTTGTTATATGGTGTATTTGTACATGTTATGACGTGCTCTCTTAACGTCTTTGGGCTGCCCGGCCACGTGCTTATCCGTGCCGCGTCTCCGTGCTCTTGTGCCAATTAGTCAAACCCAAAGACGTCCCATTTAACTAACGTGGCCGTGTCGTCTTGGGCTAAGTCACGTCTTTGTCAAGGCCGTGCTCAAATTTTAGCGTCTTCGTGCTGGTAGTTGTGCTCGTGCTTGCACAGCCCAATTTACACCTCTATATAGGTAGTTGTCTCCCCTCTCTCCACTTTTCCAAAGAAAAAAAAAAAAAAAACTCAGCTTCATCTTCTTGCTCAGATCTAGCTTATTAGGGGCTAGATCTGAGCAAGGATCTTAGTTTTTTTTTTATTTTTTAGTTTAGAATAAAATGATTCTTTCCTATTAGGCCTTTTCTTCATCTTCATGGTGATTTTTGTCTTCACCTTTAGGGTGATTCTCTTTCATTTTAATGGTTACTTGATCTTGATTATATGTTTTTTCGAGTGCGTCGCGGGATTCATGTTACTCTCGATTCATTTGGTCAACAAATTTGCAGATTACTCCTATGCTATTGGAGCATTACTTCAAGAGGAAGACGATTTATCAAATATTCTATAAATATTATGAAGACCATCTTCTGTCCGATTCAATCGGTTCTTACATTCTTGTATTAGGTCGGTATTTGGAATTCATTCTCAACAGTTTGAACGTGAAAGTTTTTGTCGCTCTCAAGCTAGGTCGAAGAATTTCAATCCACAAATGCTCCTAATGCTTTCACTATTTACATCTTGCCCATACTTAATATCTTTATTATTTCTTTTTACTTCGCCAATGTCCAAAAGTCTAGCATGAACTTTGGATCAGTTTACTCCAACCTCTCATTTTTCCACCTCCACTTCCAAACAGTTTTGCATTACATCCGATTCTCTCTTTTAAACCTCGTATTTTATACCCTACCAACTTTTACGCACTAGATGAGTAATGAATTTGGCATGCATGAAACCTAATAATTAAAGTCATCAAGTTGTGTGAGTTTCAAGTATAGGGTGTCGACTGTTGTGAAAGAATCATGCATCATTGTTGATGCAATAATAGTCACACGATTATGCATTGATAATCCATGCATAGTGGGGGAAGAGTTAGCAACTTAGCATTGATTAGCCAGGGCCAGTCAGGTCTGGTCAATCTGCTTGCAAAGCGATTAGGTTTTCCTCCGGAGTATGCATGATAATTTGGTGGGCTTTTGGTGGGCTTGAAGCACAACGGAGGCCACACCAAAGATTAACTAGTCATGGTCTCATTGGACTTTGGAAACTAGAGATTCTTTAAAATCCGATGGAATCCATCCTAATTCTAAGAGATTTATGACATAAAATTGAATTTTTGAACTGGAACTGTAACGATCCCGCGATTGAAATGTGTATACACATAATCAATAACCAACCACGTGTCAGAAAGAAGACACGTGTACTCCATAAAGCAGAAGAGCATCAAAACGATGATGCCACATTGTAACACCCAAGGGGCATGCATCACCATCATCTGCCACGTATCCATCATCATGCAAATCCGAAGAGGACAAATCTAGGAGCACCTAATGATAACACCACCGCGAAGTACCATATAAGTTCTGAGAGACTACTTTTTATCATCCCAAGGAAAACCCAGATCAGACGAACGAGAGGAAGTGCAGCTGACACCTGCGTTCACAGCTGTCTGAGGCGTGCAAACTGTCCCAACCACCCGCCTTAAATGTTATAGACATAGGGTACGTGTCAAACATCCTATGGAGGAGGAGAAGGTGCACCATCGTCGCAATAACATTACCGTTGGAGGCATCGGATCAGGAAAAAGATACCATCGGGATAGGCACACTAACCAAGACGATAAGGAAAAGCTATCTCAGAGAGGGGAGCCCCATGCAAGAAGCCTATAAATACCCAACTCCACCAAGAGAGAGGGGGTCGACCAAATTTAGAGAGAGAGTGAACTATAGTTAAGGAGAGAGAAATTGTAAGAGTAAGTTGATAAGCACGTAGGTGCAATATTTTATACCCATATTTATATTAGTTAGGACTCGATATTTTGATAAATAACATTGTTTTAAGCTAATTACAGGAATTACAAGAAAATCCAATCATGAGAAGAAATCGAAGCTAAAATGGTGTTTCTGACCATCGTAACCGTGTTGAAGTCCTGTACCCAATGAAGAGGAGCTGTTGAGTAATGTGGTAAATGGTTGGCCTATATATATTAGTATTACCACTTCAAAGTGGAAGAACATTTTACTACTGTGCACCTGAGGGGTACTACTCCTTATTCAATCTGAGTGACACCTGTCCTTGGGAGTACATACTACTTGGGCGTACTAAATCTCTTTTCTTCTTATCACTTCACGACTCTCGCCGGAAGGAAATGATATCAACCGATTGAGTTCAAATTGCTCTCCCAAAATGAAAAGACGAACGCAGTAGTGATGGTATGGCAGCAAAATAGTTGAATTTGGTGATGGACTGTTGGGTTAGGTTATCGAGTGTTGTTAAGAGAAATCAGTGAGCTCGTTTTGGGTTTGAATGAAGGAAAGTGAAGCATTGAACACAAATCGGGGTTTCTTGCTGTGATCGAATTAGGAGTTGGAAACGAATGGTGAATCGGGCAGCCTGGGTTTGTGGCGACTTTGAATCGTTGAATCTCTCTCGATTGGAGAAAGAATTGGCAAGAACCGACTACTTGAGATGTTTGGTGTAGGTTGGATCTGATTTGTTGTCGTTCAAACAAGGGAAAATGGATGGATCGATATGGAGGAGCTAGTGGCTTGAAGTGATTGGTATGAGGTCATACTGGCCTGAATTGTATACTGGGAGATAAATGGCAGCAACCAAGTTAGACTTCTGTTGTTGGAGTTGGACCGTACATTGGTGGTACATGAAAGAACATAATGGAAAGTCATTGAGCTATGGGTATAGATGAAACTGTAACTGGTGGAGATGTTTAGAGGTTCAGGTCGATCGGAGCTGTGAACTGAGAGGCTTTAAGGCCAGGAAGTATGATGGTGAGAGAATCAAAAGAAGTTTGTTTGAATCGACAGGGAGCCAGGTGAAGAAAGCTCGATAAGGAGAAGAAAGGAAGTGGTGTCACTCAGATTGAATAAGGAGTAGTACCCCTCAGGTGCACAGTAGTAAAATGTTCTTCCACTTTGAAGTGGTAATATATATAGGCCAACCATTTACCACATTACCCAACAGCTCCTCTTCATTGGGTACAGGACTTCAACACGGTTATGATGGTCAGAAACACCATTTTAGCTTCGATTTCTTCTCATGATTGGATTTCTTGTAATTCCTGTAATTAGCTTAAAACAATGTTATTTGTCAAAATATCGAGTCCTAACTAATATAAATATGGGTATAAAATATAGCACATACGTGCTTATCAACACCCTCACACTTATATTTTGCTAGTCCTCGAGCAAAACAAAGAATATATCCGCTCACAGCTGGATATGAAAAGTGTTGTCTGCTAAACAGCGAGACCGAGAGATGTTTGTTAAACAACTAGACGAAACCACTAAACAGTAGTATAAAAATGTCTGCTAAACAGCTAGACAGAAAGACCCGCTAAACAGCTGATCATATCATGCAAAGTTTTTTTTTTTTTTTTTGTGTAGACCCGCTAAACAACTGATCATTCATTTTTTTTTAAGACCCGCTACACAATTGATCATCTTTTTTTTTTTAGAGACCCGCTACACAGCTGATCATAATACGCAATAATAATTTTTTTTTTCAAATCATAACGAAAGTGCCACTCCCCCACACTTAAAGATTACACTGTCCTCAATGTAATTGAGTCATCCAACGTAGAAATTAATATGGGAAAAAAATGCAATATGCGAAAAAAATAAAAATAAATGATAGAGAAAAGGGAACAAATCTGATGGGTTGACTCCCATGAAGCGAAAGGTATTTGTATCCCTGCTTGCAGTATCACGTAATTTCAAACCAGGTGATGATACACCAAAACAAAGTGCAAGGCATATATATAAAGTCTGAAAAGTTGGGGATCACTCCAACAAATCAGGTCAGCTGCGTATATGAACCTGCAAACACTATAAAACTCCAAAAAGAAGTGTAAGTCTATCCCCAAAAGAAAACAGTCCTTAATCGAGATAAATAAATCACTCAAATGGACAACAAACATATAATCTATATTACTTTCTATTTGGGAAACATACTTTAAATCAAGTTCAAGATCAGCTGAAATAACTTCCGTCGACACAACATCTTCACTAGGAATAAGAGGAAGTAATGAATTGACATTGTCAAAAGGCAAAGTATCATCAAACTCAACACAATCACCTAAATATACATTCAGTGGTTCAAGTTCATAAAAACAGTAACTATTAAATCTGGTTCTAAGTCCGCGGAAATAACTTCCGTTGTTGAGCTACATTGATTATTAACCATTGAAGGGCACAATGCATTGACAATATCAATAAGCATCGGGTCATTGGAATCAAAGAAAGTGGGGTAAACAAACGTATAAAGGTTCGAAATCATATGTACAAGTTATCCGACTAGTATCAATATGTTCAACATCCACATAAGCATTCATAGAATCACAAGATGGTTCAACGAAAGATGGGCTCAATGGAATGTATATCCCGAACAATTGACTCATTATTATCAGTAACTACATGACTCGTAGGAATCTCACTATTTGAATGACTAGAAGGTATCTCATTATGAACGTCTATTGTCTTTAAGTCGTTAGACTCAACAATAGTATCTTATGTATATACAGATTCTTCTAAATCATCATTATCTGAATAAACAAAGGTCTCTAATACAACTCGTCCTTTTGAATAGGCAAATAATCAATAAGATGATCATGAGTTGGATAAGATACACTAGATTTGGATGTTATAACTGTATCATTATTCCTAAAATCATTAGTAGTGTCAAGTTCCTCATCATCCTCAAAGTACTGGGATCGATACACACCTGAATAGCCACCCATATAGAAATGACGTGGATTCCAAGTTCCATACATGAGACGATTATAAGCAAGAACTTCCTTATAATGTGGCCCATACTTGTATTCACCAAGCTTCATCTCAGATGTCTGGTGCAAACAATTCATGATTCTCGAAAAGGCACCTCAAAAGAAATACTAAAACACAAAAAGAGTCAAAAGGAAAAAGAAATCTTAAAAATAAAAACAAAAAGACTAAACAAAATAATAAAAATTAATAAAATAAAACCTAACTATTTTCAAAACCGCTCCCCGGCAGCGGCGCCAAAAATAAGGAGTAGTACTCCTCAGGTGCACAGTAGTAAAATGTTCTTCCACTTTGAAGTGGTAATATATATAGGCCAACCATTTCCTTTTGACTCTTTGAGTGTTCTTCTTATCACTTCAAGACTCTCGCCGGAAGGTAATGACATCAACTGATTGAGTTCAAATTGCTCTCCCAAAATGAAAATACGAACGCAATAGTGATGGTTTGGTAGCAAAATAGTTGAATTTGGTGATGGACTGTTGGGTTAGGTTATCGAGTGTTCTTAAGAGAAATCAATGAGCTCGTTTTGGGTTTGAATAAAGGAAAGTGAAGCATTGAACACAAGCTGGGGTTTCTTGTTATGATTGAATTAGGAGTTGGAAACGAATGGTGAATCTGGCAGCCTGGGTTTGTGGCGACTTTGAACTGTTGAATCTCTCTCGATTGGAGAAAGAATTGGCAAGAAACTGCACTACTTGAGATGTCGGTGTGGGTTGGATCTGATTTGTCATTGCTCAAATAAGGGAAAATGGATGGATCGATATGGAGGAGCTAGTGGCTTGAAGTGATTGGTATGAGGTCATACTGGCCTGAATTGTATACTGGGAGATAAATGGCAGCAACCAAGTTAGACTTCTGTTGTTGGAGTTGGACCGTACATTGATGGTGCATGAAAGAACAGAATGGTAAGTCATTGAGCTGCGGGTATGGATGGAACTGTAACTGGTGAAGATGTTTAGAGGTTCAAGTCGATCGGAGCTGTGAACTGCGAGGCTTTAAGGCCAGGAAGTATGATGGTGAGATAATCAAAAGAAGTTTGTTAGAATGGAGGATAGCCAGTGAGAAAAATGGAAGGAAGTAGCTGTGTGTTGATGGTGGTTTTTAAACAAGGGGTAAAATCGTAAAACCCCATGACCTAGTGTTACCCGCAACACATTAACTAAGAGCATTTAACTCAGGTGTAAATAATTAATAGGGGTATTTTTTCAAAATACCGTATAAGGGTTTTCAAATACGTAACCCTAATTCCAAAACCAAGCCGCATATCACGCACCATGGCAACAAGGCCAAACCAAGCCGCATACACGCACCATGGCAACAATGCCAAACCAAGCCGCACCCGCACACCATGGCAACAATGCCAAACCAAGCCGCATATCGCGCACCATGGCAACAATGCCAAACCAAGCCGCATACCGCGCACCATGGCAACAATGCCAAACCAAGCCGCATATCGCGCACCATGGCAACAATGCCAAACCAAGCCGCATACCGATATGCGCATCATGGCAACAATGCCAAACCAAGCCGCACCTGCGCACCATGGAAACAATGCCAAACCAAGCCGCACCGCGCACCATGGCAACAATGCCAAACCAAGCCGCACCCGCGCACCATGGCAACAATGCCAAACCAAGCCGCACCCCGCGCACCATGGCAACAAGGCCATATTTCCAAGCCGCTATGCCTTTGGCCCACGCCAAATATAGCGCCCTAGGCTTGCAAGACTTGCAACTAGGTCAACATGGCCGTACGTGCCTTTGGCACATGCCAACACGTATCACAAAGCCATATTTCCAAGCCGCTATGCCTTTGGCCCATGCCAAATATAGCGCCCTAGGCTTGCAAGACTTGCAACTAGGTCAACATGGCCGTACGTGCCATTGGCACATGCCAACACGTATCGCAATCCATATTTCCAAGCCGCTATGCCTTTGGCCCACGCCAAATATAGCGCCCTAGGCTTGCAAGACTTGCAACTAGGTCAACATGGCCGTACGTGCCATTGGCACATGCCAACACGTATCGCAGGCATATTTCCAAGCCGCTATGCCTTTGGCCCACGCCAAATATAGCGCCCTAGGCTTGCAAGACTTGCAACTAGGTCAACATGGCCGTACATGCCATTGGCACATGCCAACACGTATCGCAGACCATATTTCCAAGCCGCTATGCCTTTGGCCCACGCCAAATATAGTGCCCTAGGCTTGCAAAACGTGCAACTAGGTCAACATGGCCGTACGTGCCATTGGCACATGCCAACGCGTACCACAAGCCATATTTCCAAGCCGCTATGCCATTGGCAATTTGGCATGCCAAATATAGCGCCCTAGGCTTGCTAAACGTGCAACTAGGTCAACATGGCCGCACGTGCCATCGGCACATGCCAACGCGTACCACAAGCCATATTTCCAAGCCGCTATGCCATTGGCGCATGCCAAATATAGCGCCCTAGGCTTACAAACCATGCAACCTAGGCCAAGTCGGCCACGCATGCCATTGGCACATGCCAACATGCTCATTTGGTAGCTTTTCCTACCAAGGCCACGGCCCTAATGTACCACGCATGCCATTGGCACATGCCAACATGCTCGCTTAGTAGATTTTCCTACCAAGGCCACGGCCCTAACGGCCACGCATGCCATTGGCACATGCCAACATGCTCGCTGGTAGCTTTTCCTACCAAGGCCACGGCCCTAACGGCCACGCATGCCATTGGCACATGCCAACATGCTCGCTGGTAGCTTTTTCTACCAAGGCCACGGCCCTAACGGCCACGCATGCCATTGACACATGCCAAACACACCCGCTGGTAGCCTAACTTGCAAACCGTTGAACCTACCACCAAGGCATTCCGCACATGCCAAACACACACGCTGGTAGCCTAACTTGCAAACCGTGCAACCTACCACCAAGGCCACGGCCCTAACGGCCACGCATGCCATTGGCACATGCCAAACACACACGCTGGTAGCCTAACTTGCAAACCGTGCAACCTACCACCAAGGCATTCCGCACATGCCAAACACACACGCTGGTAGCCTAACTTGCAAACCGTGCAACCTACCACCAAGGCATTCCGCACATGCTACCGGCACATGCCAAACACACACGCCGGTAGCCTAACTTGCAAACCGTGCAACCTACCACCAAGGCATTCCGCACATGCCATTGGCACATGCCAAACACACACGCGGTAGCCTAACTTGCAAAACCGTGCAACCTACCACCAAGGCATTCCGCACATGCCCCCGGCACATGCCAAACACACACGCCGGTAGCCTAACTTGCAAACCGTGCAACCTACCACCAAGGCATTCCGCACATGCCATTGGCACATGCCACACACGCCACTAGCAGCTCTGGCATTGCTACTTACACTCGACGTACAACCTACCACCAAGGCATTCCGCACATGCCAATGGCACATGTCACACGCGCCACTAGCAGCGCCACTTGCACTCAAGGTGCAACCAACGAGATATCAACACAAACCTGGGGGATGCTTTCCAGGGTTTTGGTTTGGCGGTCACAGCTTGCAGCGTACACTACGCTCATATTAAGAAAGCGTGAAAAGGAATAAAGCGGTCAAATAAATGAGGAAATAATGGTGAAAACGTTTTCACCCATTAACACCATGCGGTTACCACCTCCTCCCATTATTTCACCCTTTTACTCTCTTCCTTCATGAGACCAGGGTACGTTTCAATCTCGACTTGTATAAATAGGTCTTACCTATTTCCACCAGACAACAAGTCTCGGTCAGGAGAAAAAATACTACACTCTCAGAAAAGGCAACTTTGCAAGCTCTCCAAAAAAGCTTTCATCTCTTGCAAGCTTCCGGCTTCCACTTTCGATACAAGTCGAGACACTACTCTCCCGTAACTATTCTGGTCTCAACACCTTTCTTGGCTTCCTCCCCAAATCAACCCTTCTCCTCCACTTTGTGACCGAAGCAAGTCCGGAACGGCCATTTCTTGGTTTAGGCCGGACTTGTACAGTTGATCTCTCGAATCTATAACGTGCTCACGTGCAAAGCACATTTGTTTAGGGTTTGAATCGCTTCTCACTCACCTACCGAATTTACCGAAATCGCGTAAACGATTTTCACCCATAAACAATTGGCGACCACAACGGGAGGATTGATCTATCGGCTACAATGTCGACCGTCGATCTCGTTCTTCGACCCGCATGTCAAGATGGTAGGGGAAGGCGACTCAATCCGACGCAACTACCGAACGACCCTTACTAGTTATAAAAACTACACAAGAAACGGGGACTTGCCAAGATGCTACCGACGACCCTTTGCACATCGCTGCAAGAACTACACGAGAAAAATGGGGACTCGTCGAAGATGCTATCAATTGGGGACTTGCTGACGATGCTACCAGCAAAGCCGCCTTTTACTTGGAGAGGGGCGTGTTCACAAAAACCTATGAAGTGAGTAAATTTAGACTACGCAAGACATACGATCTGTTTTTAGGCTCTTAGTAAAACCGTCATACCACTGAGTATTGTGCCTATTGCTAGCACACACATTCATAAAAGCCATATTCCTTTCCCAAAACATAATCAGAGTCATTTTATCAAAACCATTCATCCCAGAAGTAATCCAATATCCTCAAAAGCTAACATTTATCTATCAACCCAAGAAATCCAGGAGGACAAAAACCATAAACCAGGCGCTTTGTTTGCCTTTCAAAAAAAAAAATTCACCTACCCGTACATACCTACTTTGCACACAACAATTACCGTCACTATTAGCAGACGTTACTACAGTGACATTTGAAGAATTATTTATGATGAAGTATTTACACAAGTTTATGAAAGGCATGCCTATGGATACGGTTTACACCAGCACAAGAAAATAATAAAACAAATTAAAAGAGAAACGCTGGAGTACATAGCTGGGATATGCTTGCCCACTTACCGCGCTACCGCTAACACCATGACGTGATAAAAAAGATACGAGGTAAAAAGGGGAGCCAACCCATTTCATAAGCATAACACTTTTTGAATTTGAATAAGGAAAGGATTTCCCCTGTTTGAGCTACGTATGGGAAGAGGCAACCGGGCCCGCAGAACAAGTCCAAGCCACGCCAAGCCAGCACCGTGCCAAGCCAATGGTCCACACCATACCGAAATCCAAGCCAGCGTCCACACCAAGTCGGCGCCCATTCCAAGATGATCCAGCGCCTACTGACGCGTTTCCCCGGATGTGCTTACCCGACGCGCTTGCCGACGCGCATGCCGCCGCTTGCCGTAAGCGTTTGCCGACGCGCTTGCTAGGCACACATGCCGCACGCGCATGCCAGCCCGCGCACCACACTCAGTGCTAACAGCCGCATCCTTCCAAAGAACTAACATCTTGCGTCCTTCCAAAGACCATCCTCTCCCTTCGAAACAACGCCATGTCTCCAAAGACTTCGTGATCAAAACCGTGTCATCTCTCGCACGATACACTTACGATCACCAACTGTGAGCCACTTCCGCCACCCCAACGGTTCTTCAAGCATGGCAGCTCAACCGTCACCGAGACGCTACTCCACCATCGTGGCAAGATACTGGAAGATCCGAAAGAAGCCGACCTCCTTGTAGCGCGCTGTTGATTTGATGAAAAGACAAAAGATACTTCAAGCAGACGCGCGTTTATAGATGAAGAGGCTCGCGTTGCTCTTGAGCGACCAGTAGAAGGGGATAAGCAATCCAATTTCGTCACACGTGAAGATCAGCAAAGACTTCTCCAAAATTGAAAGCAAGGGAAATGAACAACTCTCCTGAGTTCACGGAGACCCTTCCCTCGTCAAGACCCGCATAATGGGAACTTCGCCCACAAAGTCGTACAGTCTATGATGAAACAGTTGTGTGAGATTCTATATTTCTCCAAGGCGTAGCGTCAAGACATATTTGCACCCCTCAACTGCACTACATCAGGAAAGCAGGCGTTTCCATCCAGGGAAGCCGTTCCCAAACCCCAACCTCTCATAGGAAGCACGATCGATAGATGGAACTGGGGACTCCTAACCTCTGTTCACTTGAGGGATGTCGAGTTTGACAGAACGTGACGCGGTCTCCGACTTCAAAATGGTAACCGTCAAGGCTCTGAGAGTTGCAAGACGTTGTTTCAACGTTCTCTCCAGAAGTAGCTCCGCATCAACGTTCTTTCGAGAAGTAGCTACACATCAACGTTCTCTCCAGAAGTAGCTACACATCAACGTTCTCCAGCAGCGGCTTCGCATAAATGTTCGCTTCAACGCCACTCCTTCCTGCAAAGGGTCATGCCGCCACACTCCCCAGCCAGAGCTTCACCGCAGTAGCAATTACTACAAGGATGGAAACACGTGAACCATACTTGAGGACGGAAGATATACATGGGATCCCTTCACCACAAAGCTACGAAGAACAGTCCACGAAAAATCCGTACCCACAACAAGGTCCTCTACTCTTCAAGGGTGCAGCGCAAGAACATCATCACCTCTCTGTATAGAAGACGCCTTCAACACTTTACGAGGCCGCGGAGGATCCCGAGCCTGCACTATCCAGAATATGTCATCATGTAATTTCTGAGCATCCCAATGGTCACATCCGAAGAGTACGATAGGCTTATATCAAATCCTGTGGGAAGGGGGATTCAAGGCGATATAATGAAAGTAGGTCATGCATGGAGACTACCAGCGTAAGATGCTTTCACTCCCCTCAACCAGGTTATTACTGATTTCAACATCATCACTATCGAGGTTTTACGAGCCACGGGAATTTCTCAACATGAATCCGTACATGTGCACCTAAAACTTCAAAAGCACGCCAGAAGGTTACATTCACGTATTCCTACATTCCATCATATCAAACCGAAGTATGACCGGGGACTTCTCGCTGCATCCCATTTCGTAAGATAGATCCCTAAATCAGCGTCCTCCAAGTCTCAAAGAGCAACAAGGACGGATTCGAAGGAAGGGGAACGACTAGGTCATCCTCGTCGATAACACTGACGCATGCTCCAACAGGATATCTCTGCACAAAAGGGAAATTTTCCATTTATACAACAAGCGTTAAAGTGTACGTAAGTCCGCCAAAGAAGAAGAAAACATACCGGTATGATTTTCTTAACCCGAATGACCTTTGTTGGGATGCTCATGCGAGAGTCAGACCTCACACCTTCATCCGGAGAACCTGACTGGTTAGAAGATGATTCGAATCTGCGCGACATGGCAAAGAGAGAAATCCAACAAGAAGAACCTTTTTCTCAAACGAGGAGACGATGCAATTATTTTTGGGTATGAATACGGAATCTTAAAAAGGGAAAGAAAGCAATGAGAGACATAACGCTTCCAGCTTTTAGCATGAGTAATGCCCTAATTGAAGCCGCACGTGAAGGAAAGCAAGATAAGGAAACTTTGTTATCTCGAAGAAACTCCTCCTTGTTTACATCGGTCACGCCGCAAGCACGCACGACTTTCACATTGTGCCGGCCCCACCAGCCAAAGACACGCAGTTTCCCAAGTCACGCCTGCAAGCACGCACAACTTTCACATTGCGCCGGCCCCACCAAACAAGACACGAGCTTTCCAAGTCACGCCCGCAAGCACGCACAGACTTCCACATTGCGCCGGCCCCACCCGCCCAAGACACGCAGCTTCCCAAGTCACGCCGCAAGCACGCACAGCTTCCACATTGCGCCGGCCCCACCAGCCAAAGACACGCAGCTTTCCCAAGTCACGCCGCAAGCACGCACAGCTTCCACATTGCGCGCCGGTCCCACCCCGCCTAGCACACTCGGTTTCCCAACTCACGCCAATTTCCCAACGTCGCCTGCCGCACCGGCCCCACCAATTGTGCCACCTCCCCGATTTGTGCAAAACTACCGAGGAAAGGGTTCCAAATCCTATTCATAAAAGGTCGACAAGCCTCCTCAATTCTCTTTACGGTTTGTTTGTTGATAGTTTGTCACCATCTTATGCTTACCTCGCAACAAAGCCCCCTGTCCGAGCTAAGCGGGGGACTTAATGTTGATGGTGGTTTTTAAACAAGGGGTAAAATCGTAAAACCCCATGACCTAGTGTTACCCGCAACACATTAACTAAGAGCATTTAACTCAGGTGTAAATAATTAATAGGGGTATTTTTTCAAAATACCAGATTAGGGTTTTCAACACATAACCCTAATTCCAAAACCAAGCCGCATACTGCGCACCATGGCAACAATGCCAAACCAAGCCGCATATTGCGCACCATGGCAACAATGCCAAACCAAGCCGCACCCTGCGCACCATGGCAACAATGCCAAACCAAGCCGCATATCTTTAGCACCATGGCAACAATGCCAAACCAAGCCGCATCTGCGCACCATGGCAACAATCCCAAACCAAGCCGCATATCAAGCACCATGGCAACAATGCCAAACCAAGCCGCATATCACGCACCATGGCAAAAATGCCAAACCAAGCCGCATACCGCGCACCATGGCAACAATGTCAAACCAAGCCGCACCGCGCACCATGGCAACAATGCCAAACCAAGCCGCACCCTGCGCACCATGGCAACAATGCCAAACCAAGCCGCACCCTGCGCACCATGGCAACAAGGCCATATTTCCAAGCCGCTATGCCTTTGGCCCACGCCAAATATAACGCCCTAGGCTTGCAAGACTTGCAACTAGGTCAACATGGCCGTACGTGCCATTGGCACATGCCAACACGTATCACAGGCCATATTTCCAAGCCGCTATGCCTTTGGCCCATGCCAAATATAGCGCCCTAGGCTTGCAAGACTTGCAACTAGGTCAACATGGCCGTACGTACCATTGGAACATGCCAACACGTATCGCAGGCCATATTCCCAAGCCGCTATGCCTTTGGCCCACGCCAAATATACCGCCCTAGGCTTGCAAGACTTGCAACTAGGTCAACATGGCCGTACGTGCCATTGGCACATGCCAACACGTATCGCAGGCCATATTTCCAAGCCGCTATGCCTTTGGCCCACGCCAAATATAGCGCCCTAAGCTTGCAAGACTTGCAACTAGGTCAACATGGCCGTACGTGCCATTGGCACATGCCAACACGTATCGCAGGCCATATTTCCAAGCCGCTATTCCTTTGGCCCACGCCAAATATAGCGCCCTAGGCTTGCAAAACGTGCAACTAGGTCAACATGGCCGTACGTGCCATTGGCACATGCCAACGCGTACCACATGCCATATTTCCAAGCCGCTATGCCATTGGCGCATGCCAAATATAGCGCCCTAGGATTGCAAAACGTGCAACTAGGTCAACATGGCCGCACGTGCCATCGGCACATGCCAACGCGTACCACAAGCCATATTTCCAATCCGCTATGCCATTGGCGCATGCCAAATATAGCGCCCTAGGCTTACAAACCATGCAACCTAGGCCAAGTCGGTCACGCATGCTATTGGCACATGCCAACATGCTCGGCCGGTAGCTTTTCCTATCAAGGCCACACGGCCCTAACGGCCATGGATGCCATTGGCACATGCCAACATGCTCGTTGGTAGCTTTTCCTACCAAGGCCACGGCCCTAACGGCCACGCATGCCATTGGCACATGCCAACATGCTCGCTGGTAGCTTTTCCTACCAAGGCCACGGCCCTAACGGCCACGCATGCCATTGGCACATGCCAACATGCTCGTTGGTAGCTTTTCCTACCAAGGCCACGGCCTAACGGCCACGCATGCCATTGGCATATGCCAACATGCTCGATGGTAGCTTTTCCTACCAAGGCCACGGCCCTAACGGTCACGCATGCCATTGGCACATGCCAAACACACACGCCGGGTAGCCTAACTTGCAAACCGTGCAACCTACCACCAAGGCCACGGCCTAACGGCCACGCATGCCATTGGCACATGCCAAACACACACGCTGGTAGCCTAACTTTCAAACCGTGCAACCTACCACCAAGGCATTCCGCACATGCCAAACACACACGCTGGTAGCCTAACTTGCAAACCGTGCAACCTACCACCAAGGCATTCCGCACATGCCACCGGCACATGCCAAACACACACGCTGGTAGCCTAACTTGCAAACCGTGTAACCTACCACCAAGGCATTCCGCACATGCCATTGGCACATGCCAAACACATACGCTGGTAGCCCAACTTGCAAACCGTGCAACCTACCACCAAGGCATTCCGCACATGCCATTGGCACATGCCAAACACACACGCCGGTAGCCTAACTTGCAAACCGTGGAACCTACCACCAAGGCATTCCGCACATGCCACCGGCACATGCCAAACACACACGCCGGTAGCCTAACTTGCAAACCGTGCAACCTACCACCAAGGCATTCCGCACATGCCATTGGCACATGCCACACACGCCACTAGCGACTCCGCATTTCCACTTACACTCAACGTACAACCTACCACCAAGGCATTCCGCACATGCCAATGGCACATGCCACACGCGCCACTAGCAGCGCCACTTGCACTCAAGGTGCAACCAACGAGATATCAACACAAAACTCGGGGGATGCTTTTCGGGGTTTTGGTTTGGCGGTCACAGACTTACGGCGACACTACGCTCACATTAAGAAAGCGTGAAAAGGAATAAAGCGGTCAAATAAATGAGGAAATAATGGTGAAAACGTTTTCACCAATTAACACCATGCGGTTACCACCTCCTCCCATTATTTCACCCTTTACTCTCTTCCTTCATGAGACCAGGGTACGTTTCAATCTCGACTTGTATAAATAGGTCTTACCTATTTCCACCGACAACAAGTCTCTACGGAGAAAAATACTACACTCTCGGAAAAGGCAACTTTGCAAGCTCTCCAAAAAAGCTTTCATCTCTTGCAAGCTTCCGAAGCTTCCACTTTCGATACAAGTCGAGACACTACTCTCCCGAACTATTCTCGGTCTCAACACCTTTCTTGGCTTCCCTCCCCAAATCAACCCTTCTCCTCCACTTTGTGACCGAAGCAAGTCTGGAATGACCATTTCTTGGTTTAGGCCGGACTAGTACAGATTGATCTCTCGAATCTATAAAGTGCTCACGTGCAGAACATTTGTTTAGGGTTTGAATCAGTTTCTCACTCACCTATCGAATTTACCGAAATCGGCAGAAACGATTTTCACCCATAAACACTATGGTTGTGAGCAGTGGTGATTGATAAGTCTGCTGGATGGAGTGAATTGGTTATCGGGGGTTGTCTTGGCAGCGACATACATTAAAGCTGAGAAGACAGAAAGTGGAGATCTGCAGTACTGACGTTAACTGCAGCTGGTGGTGATCGATTGGCAAAAAAGCTGGGTGTTTGTCGAGATGCTGCTGCTGATATTTGTACTGGCAAGGAACGCGATGCAGATGGAGTCAGTTTCTGTGACGGGAGTTGATCTTTGGGGAGGGTTGCGGCTATAGGAGAAAACTAGAAAAGAGAAGGAGGCGCGACTGGAAGTCCTCATACGGAAGGGGAGAACGACTGGTTCCATCGTGGTGATGGCGATTGTGATCGGTTTATCTTTCTCATCTCTTAGTCATTTGTTTTGCTTGGGTTTTAAGAAACCCATAGCCATGTTCTAATTTCTTCGTAACTAGGGTTTTATGTTTGAAACTACTTTGGGTATTAGGCTATTTTGATTGATTATATAGCAGTAGACCATTATGATTTGAATAAATTGATCTTCGAACATTGTTTATTGCTTTATTGAAAAATGAGTTGTTGCTCCACCGGTTTAGTAATAACCTTTGTGCGTAATTGGATAATTTTACAAATAGTTTTGGTCTCGTTATTTGATAGTTCATGCTTGGGTTGAATCCTTTACTGGGTTTTACTTAGAAGAGCCGGATACAATTTGTGAATCGATAATTTAGTTTCGTATAACTTTCTCGCTAACACAATTTGATGGTGCTTGCTTGGGTTTAGTCTTTTGATGTGCCATGCTTAGGGTGTCCCAGTGATATTTGCGAATCTAATACTTATAATAGGTGGTGTCGATAAAACGAAGAATAAACATATATTTGCATTCATGTTTCATTTCAGTAATCAAATATAGATAGTAGTGGATACCATGAAACCCTGGTTACCGACTCTCCCATTGAATTTCTTTTATTAGTTTAGTTTATTTTTATTATTTCTTTTTACGTTTCTCAATTATAAAAATCTCAAGAACATCATTTCTGATTATTAGTGATATTGATAACAGTATTTCCACCGCTCCTCGTGGGAACGACCCGTACTTGCCTCTGTCTACTAGTTAGACACCGTGCAATAGCGGTTTATTACATATACGTATCTCCGGATTCCATCATAAGTATGAGTTTTATCTATATTCGTCTGCCAACTTTCTCCACTGAGAGTCACTCGACTGTCATTTGTAACCATATGTCATACATAGTGAAAAACCAAACACCCCGTGAATGTAGGCCTTAGTGCTGAACCACATAAATCATCGTCTCACTTACCAACTGCACTTATAATCCCTATTTATCTTTATTATGCTTCGCTTGAATCACCATAGACTTATTTACGGTGAGAAACAAGGACGAGCCCGAAGGCTTAGAGTTTCCCGTGGATCTTTCATGCACCTTCATGTATTTACTTTAATTATTATAGTAGTTTTATCGATATTGCGAACATCGATTGTGAACACGATGCTATCATCGTTTCTTCTGTGTTCACAATTTGGAGCTAGAAACAGGGACGCTTTTGTCCCGATAAAAGATTTATCTTTCCATGTGAATTCTTTTAATCACCCAACACTGTTTTTCAATATAGGCCTTGGGTGACAAACCAGCAAAGCTTTTTTACTATGAAAATATGCCGATTTGAGACCTCAACTCACATTACAAAAATGGTTAAATTTTATTATAAGAACTTGAATCTATTTCTTTTCGAAAAATTTCTTTGGATCTATCTTCGGATCTATATTTTATTTGATACGGATCTTCGGATCCATGTTCCGTTTATAAAAACCCTTGGTTCCGCCTTTTCTCGAAAATTATCTCTAGATCTATCCTCGGATCTTTATTTTCTTTTGAATTTTTTTTCGGATCTAAACATCCCATTTCAAAATGATCTTCACCTTGGCGGATCTATACTATCGTTATGTTTTGGCTTATGCCTAACAAAATATATGACTACATTTTTTCGTACATCGCCTTTACTAAGAAAACCAATGTGGATATGTATTTCTTGCCAACATTTTATTTTTGCAGAAAAAATATGGATAAAACAAAGGATGCTGGAAAAGCCAAGGCATTGTCAAAGGAAACACCGAGGACTACACCAGTTGTAATGTGCAACAAGCAAAGGTTGAAAAACTCAAAGCAGTGATGTTGGCGGTGATGATGGTGTTGCTGGTTGGTGATGGTAGTGGTGGCGGTGCTGATGGTGTTGCTGGTTGGTGATGGTAGTATGGTCGCAGTGATGTTGTTTGTCATGTTATCGTTGATTAATAATGACGTTACTGGTTGGTGGTGATTGGTGGTGGATAGTGACACCTTTTGGGTTTTTTGTGTTACTTTTATTATTTGTGTATTTTTGGTACTTTTGTTTTGGTGGGTTTTTTATGGATGGATAGTGACACTTTTGGAGTTATAACTCACTCCCGAAAAAATTATGTCATTTTTTTATCATTTTTTTTGTTCGAAGAAACCAAAACCACTTAATTTAAACCATAATTTCTAAGAAATCCATAAATACCAGTAACAGTAGTCACTGAGAATATCCGCAACTTTGATATTGACATTGGACATTGACAATCAGTAACTTTAGATGCCAGTAGTGATTCAAAAGAAAAACACATTCATAAAAACAAAAAAAATACATAATCATACTAGAGTTTGTTTCGAAAAAACAAATCCTACTGGAGTTCGGTTAAAAAATTGTAATCACTTCGACCCAATTTCATCTCTTTACTTCAGTGCTCGTAGTTTTCTCATTATTTTTACTTTGCCAAACTGCACAAGTCTTCAAGTGTTAACGAAGGTTTGATTAGTTTACTTCAACCTATCGATTTTCCTTCTTTACTTTTAAACATTCTTTTCATTACATCCGTTTGTTCTCCTAAACCTCATAGTAATATATATAGTCTTACCAAATTTTACGCGCAATATAAAAAAATCATAAGTAACGAATCTGGCATGGAAAAAAATGATTTTTTAACCTAGTAATATAATGAACCGCACCGGATCAAGTTGTGTGAGTGTATGAAATGTTTGCGAAAGGAAACTAAGCGTGAAGTTTCCATGGGCAAACGTCACACACTAGTTTGAGAATTCAAAAACAGATATAATGGGGAAAAAGCGAGGACGGTAAGAAAAAGCTCATCTCACAACTTCTAGCAACCGAAGGCCTTGAACTCACCAGAGGTGATGAAGACGATTTTGTATAGTCTAAGATTACGAACATCTCCTTGACAACATTGCAATAACTTTGATTGTACATAACTAAACTACCGTGTGAAATCCATATAGACGAATTATTTCTCACTAATGGATTGGTAGCTTTTCAAGCAAATTGGTACCCTCATTTAGTAGTAGCGCTCATTTGTAGACATTATCCATGGAATTGTCAGCCTTTTTTCTAGGAGGAGTTGAGTGAAAAAAGAAGAAGAAGGTTTTTCCTAGAACGCCATTTTTGCGATGGCTGGAATTCTTTTAAACAGTACTACCACAAATTTCTTCCCTCCATAGCAACTAATCATTCATTCATAATTACCTGTACAATATTCCAACACCTCACCAAATTGAATTCACTTGAACAGTCAGGACCAACAAATTCATTTGATGAAGGCCAGATTTTAGTGTCTTAATCATCTAGGGTGTTCAATACCATGTCAACTTTACTAATTTAAATATGGAGTATTGTGCATTGTGGAAACAAACTTCTTTTTTGTGTATTATTTGAAAAAGGAAAATTGTGTTTACATATTTAACGTTCTACCATATGCATGAAACCGATTCCATGTAAATTACTCGAAAACATACAAAAAACAGTTTATTAACCAAAAAACAATTTTCCACTCTATACCTACCTATAAGACAGTTGACAAGTAGTGTGCATGACATTGATGCCAACTAACAAACACAATTCATAAGGGACATATATCTTTAATCGTATATAATTGTTTACACCATCTATGCTTCTCTCCCTTTTTGTGAAAACGTGAGTAACAATTAGAAGAATCTTGTTTGCGAGTTTTTTGTTTGTATTTATGATAACCGACCTAAATTATTTTATAAGTATTTAGTTTTCCCCAATATGTCTTAAGATTAAACATATTAATCCCTAAATTAGTGGAGGTTACCATGTTCCTAACATATATTAGTTGGATTAACATTTATATGTCTGATTTTCGCTTTGCAGTCTGAAGTATACTGTAGTGTCTTTTGTCTTTGACTCTTTGTAACTCTTGGTTACCTTGCCTGGGCTTGGTTCTTTTTTCGATCAATATAATCTTTTCTTATATAAAAAAAAAAAGAGTATCCATGAAACAAGGAAATGCAATTTAGGTTTAGGCATGATTATAAGGCTCATCAAAATAGAGTGCACATTATCCAAACAATGAATCATCCATTTTTAAATTGTGTAACATGTAAAACGGAACTTTGTAACTCACAAAATTTGTTGGATTATAAATGTCAAACACAAGAAAAATTTCCAATTCACTGAACCACACATAACTTTTATCAAACTAAGACTCTTTTGAGGTTCGAATCTGGCTTAGGAGAAAATCAATGACTAGGATTTATTATTCGACATCTTTAACTGTTTTTTATTATTCAAACAAACCGATTCTTATCACGGGATTCACTGGGTTGGTAACTCCCATAAAATTTAATGCCAGTCATGCCAAAGTTATGGGTGGTCAGTCTATCAGGTGAATCCACATCAAAAGTGAATATGGTGCAATATTTGTAGTAGCTATCCATATCCATTGGCCGAATCCTGATTCATACACTACAACAAAGAAAAGAATGAGCCTAAAGATCACGGAGGATGAAATAGGTATGCTTGAAATTTTATTTCCCACTAAAAACATAATGGAATAGCATCACCGTGCCTCCAATGGTTAAGTATATTTTCTCATTTCCATCGATAACTTTAGATACACATTCTATAGCTGGTTTTGACATCTGATTATATCAAAAGTCCATTACAATCAATTCCTATATACATGATTTGGAAGATTTGCCATAATATGGTTTAAACAGAAAATATTGAAGAATAAAATTGGTTTGATTGGTGAAAACTGACAAGCTTGGTTAAATAATTGTCAAGCTTTGCGTAGCTTGGTTAAAGAATTGTAATCCTTCAAGCTTTAATTTGCTTTCACCTATCACTTCTTTTATATATTGCTCATACTTCTTCTCATTTTTTTACTTTGCTAGAGTCTGAAATGCAGTATTGATGAAATTTTGATTAGTTCACTCCAATCTCTTAACTTCCAAGTTCGACATTCACTTTCGAACATTTTTTTACTACATCGGATTATGTTCTTTCTCTTAACCCTCGTATTATACAGTCTTACAAACTTTTATGCACTAGATGAAATGGATAATTAATGAATTTGGCAATAGTGATTGGCATTCATGGAATAAAAGTAGTTTTGTCATGAAAAATAATGAATGTGCGGTACCACAAGTTGTGCGAGTCTCGGACTCTCGAGCATAAATGGTTTTTTGAGAAAGGCTAGTACAGCGCAGTGGTTTTTGCAATAATGGCCAAAAGGAAAGTGCTCGGGGAATACTAATTTTATAATAAATAACTAGTTTATAATCATTATATCTACTGGTTTTCAAACTGGATTCTTCTTTGTAACAAAGTATCCTAAATGCCAATAAAAAGTAGTAATAAGTTACTGACAAGGAGTAGAACTATGATAACTACACATGCACGAGTGACCTTCATAACATTCTCCGGTTCCCTGGTAATAAGATTCACAAAATTGGCTGCAGTGTGGTTGGCATGGTCCCCTGAATATTCCGCTCATTACCCTGTCACATTCATAAGCTGAAGCTACACCTACAAAAATCATGTAAAATTTTCAGGATGAGCACTCAGGGTATTTTATTTTTTTGAAGCATGCTCAGGATTTTAATATATGCCATATAGGACTAGGAGACTAGTTTTTCTTTACTTTGTTGTATCAGTTGATTATAAAATATACATTTCAATATTAGTGACCTGAATTCGAAACTCACTAGCACCAAAATTCTTTACCGATCAAAAAATAAATAAATATAGATGTAAAATAGATATCAGAAAGAAATATTTTACAAAGCATTGGTTAACTAATGATAAAAATAAAAGTAAATCTTTAATTGGACGAACCTATGAAACATACCACTATTGGAGAGCACAAGGCACATCAAGAATAGCAAAAGAAGATCGGTGAACTTCATGGTTAATGGATTTGATTCAAGGGAGATGCAACTTTTTCTTCTGCTTTGGCTGCTGGTTTTCGTGAGAACTTAAGAATATTTCTCTATTAAAAGAATAGCTAGCTTTATGCACTACACCAAAACAGCCATTTTCTGGCGTTTATAAACGTTGCGCATAATTTGTGCAACGGAAATAAACGTTGGTAAAACGGCGTTGCGCATTGGTGTGCAACGTATGTCTTCCGTTGCACAAATTAATTTGTACAACGTTTATAAACGTTGCACAACCTTTGCACCTTTTCTTATTTGTGCAACGTATAATTTAATTTGTGCAACGGAAATTATTTACAAAATAACACTTTTGTGGGTCCCATTGTGTTTTCTGTCATAGTTTTATTTATTTGGCGACAGTTAAATCCGTTGCTCATTTCAGGTGATTTGTGCAACGGATAATGTTCCCACGTTTATATCCGTTGCACAACAATATACAGGTTAAAAAAAAAGGTTACCGTCGGCACAAATTCCGACAGATTTCGGCTCTTGAATCACAATTGATCAAGAACAATTATTGATAAATCACACTCGATTCCAAAAAGTACCAATGATGGATACACACATAATTAAACTATGGATAAGTTACATAAGAAAAGGAAAATGACTTTGTTTCTCAATTTTTTTTTTTTTTTTTTTTTTTTTTTTTTTGAAGGTTTCTTGTTCAAGGACATAACCTATTACAAGATTCCACCGCTACTAATAAGGGTTGTACCTCTGTCACCGGCATCCACGTTACCATATGCAGCAGTTACACCACCATATGCAGCAGTTGCACCACCATATGCAGCATCCACGAGTGCAGTACCATATGGATCTCCATATTGATATGGGAGGTATGCAGGAGCATCTGCAGGCCTATAAGAATTATTTATATCAAATTTCTTTTCATGGGAACTGTGGACGTATTAAGTTACACTAACATTTAACTCACCTGTGTATCTAGCCCAGTTTCCCTATTATCTAAGAGTCTCTGTAACTTGGATTTGCCTTCAGCTGCTTTGTTCCTATATTTATCACATGTCTATTCATCTATACTGACACATAACCTGCAACCACCCATGGAACATGAAATAAAATTGTCAAATGTTAAATAAAAAGCATGACCTAAAAATCAATAGGAGAATCATCTATACTGGCACAAGCAACTACCACCTATGAAAAATTTCCAAATTAGCAAGAGATGTAACATAATCCTTCTCTTTTATTTAGTGAAATACTGCAGGGGGAGCAGTATATGATACTATCATATTTATTGCAAATTAAGGCTGAAAAGAAATTATACTTCCATATTTATTGCTTTTAGTTAGAGACTTGCCGACAGATAGCACTTTCCTGATGGAACCCACATAATAGAGCTTTCGGTGTAAAATATGACAATGAATTTCTGAGGTGGGGTACCAACACCAATCTCACCAAAATACTGAGCATCTGTGTAGCTCTTCAATGCTGCAAATCCAGGCACCCTCAGGGTACCATGGAATTTATAATTACGGGTAGAACCTCTCAATTTATCCTCTTCCCTAGAGGCCAACCGTGCAGCAAATCGATTGTGTTAATCAAAGTTCTTCTTCTTGAGCCCAACTCCGATGAACCCCTCACTAGGTGCAGAAAAAACTAGAGCAAATAACACAAACAAAAGGAAAAGCAAGAGAAAGAAGGATTTGGATTTGATCCCCATGTTTGCCTACTATCTCTTCCACAATGAAAACAAGAAAACAAAAACTCATGCTAAGAAATCAGCAATGATTAAACTATCACAGAAAAAATTTGAGAAAAATCTTCAAAAAAGAACACAATATAAAAAAATTATCATGAATTAGAAGACAGAATGAGTCAAAAATAGAAGAATATGTATGAATGTACATTAAATTCACAGAAAGAGAGAATGAAAGGATTCCTTACAAGGTCTAATGATAAAGGTGATGATTATGATGATTTTGATTCTCATTGATGGTGTTCTCACGAGAATCAAAACATAAGATGAGAAAACTAAGAGAAAGTACAAAAATATGAGTCACTAAAGGAACTGAAAAAACTACCTTCCACGCTTCAATTTCTCTATTGAGACAACCTAGCTATGACACAAACAACATAACAACAAGTGAAGCACACAAGCTACATAATTTCATTCAAACACCAACAAAAACACCGTGATACTTAACTTGACACATCAGACGCAGATTCAAGTCTTTCAACTGATCTGACCCACCAACATCATTTAACTTTGAGCCATGCTTCAAAGCCTCAGATTCGAGTTCTAATTTTCTAACCTCCTCCTGCCATTTGGCGAACTCATCATCATTGTTAGAAGTCGTCGTTGTAACATGAATATAAACATATTCAAATATCTGTTAAATGCAACTGTCATATTTAAACCAAAGTTGGTACATAAACTCAAATGTAATAGCAGATATTCCTTTGAACAACTCAGGAATCAATGAAAAAAGCGACCACTCATTTTTCCTTCTTCAGGCCATAATAGCGTACTTTTGGATATGTATCCATTATTGAAATGCTCTTCTCAGGAGAAGTAAATACAACTAAGTAGATGGTTCAATAGCTCATAAGACCATTATGAACATGATACAGATGTAACAATTGTCTTGACAGTACAACATCATCAGCTACTATGGTACAGTCTCCGCTCACAACTTCTACCACCTGGCAGACGCCAAAGGATTCAAGTCACGGGGTATGAGATAATATAATTCGCAGTGGTACCCTTCCCGAAAGCATTAGGTTGAACACTAACTTTTCCAAGAAATTCTCGTCATGAATTGCTTTTGAATTTATAACCGGTGGAATGTAGTTAGTCCAGTTATTATAATTAAACGATCATTCTTTGCTTTAAGTTCAACAGTCTTCAATGTCTCGCTTAGAATCCTCCTCCATCATATTGACACTCCACTCCACACATTTAGCCAAACCCTTGGTGGGGAGACAAAATACAAGAGAGCATTATTTGCAGCCAATTCCTTGCATAGGTTTTCCCTTATTTGCAGCCAATAGGGCCATAACATGCAAGTTACTAGGATCTCCGTTACTGAAAGACACTCAAGTAAATGATCAATTAAAAATAATGAACAGAAAATAATACTCATTGAAGTGGAATTACATCCAGGAAGGCACCAGCAAGTCCTCGAGAAACTGCATACAACTATGCATGCACCACTACCATCGCCATGGCCACATCCACCGTAGATGTACAGTTCTACGCTTATCTCTTGTTTATACAACGTCTGCAATCAAGAAATAACTAAATTAGCTTACACATATTAGTACTCATCAAATTCAATTATTGACAAGTCATATGATTTTGATAGCTTACATGCAATACAAAGTTGAGCCCCTTTCTGCACTACTTCCTCAATTGCTTTATCAGCATGTATAATGTATTGCTCCTTATCGCCAATTAATGACTAGGAGGAACCATTGATTGTTCAGGCTTATAAGTAGAAGCCTGCAACAAGGGTTCTGAAGAGAATCCGTGGTTCTATAGAGAGAGGAACTAAAACTTATTGAAGATAAAAAAAATCAACAATGGGAGAAAAAAATCAACTAATCTAACTATATGGTAGCCTCTGTAAACTATACGGGTCCAACACAGAATGCCTCCAGCTTCACTGCAAGAGTAATCAAACAAAATTCAAAGAATTACGGAAGCCTCTGTAAACTATTAACTATACAGACCCAACATATCATGCCTCCAGATCAATAGAAAGAAGAAGGATAAGGGAAATTAAATGGAACTTACTTGATCTTCATAAATGGACTAGATAGATTCATAAAGAGGTTTCTCATCAATATCAACACCTGAAGGAGGTACGAAACAAATCTACTTATTGCCGATAAGGTTTCAGAAGGCATACTGTATCCACGTTAATTGGCTTCATCTCCTTAAGTTTATGCAGGTGATTAGTTGTGTTAGGGTTCAAATACATGCCGTTGAAGGAGTTCCAGACCATTTGCATTTCTTTAATATCTTCACAACATCGTTAAATCAACTACCACGGCAGTTTCTAAAATACAAAACGCTGCATGAGGATCCATATGTAAGCCATTTAGAGAAAGCGGACTACATGCTTATCACGTGAATCAATTATTTATAGATTATTAAAACATACAAAAGTAAAGCATAAATTTTCTTAACCATTGGGTATAGCTTATTACATATACCTAAGTCAAAAGGCCACATCCCCCAGTTTTCACTAATTTAATGGTCTATGGGAGATATCAAATTTTTATTTTTTCTGATTTCCAACTAACTAAATCTCTAAGATCAATAGCTCCATTAACAGATTTCACTAAGAGGAGACGAAAGTTAGGTTCATAGACACCAATAACAACTATAGCATTGTATCTTCAAAATATACCAAAACTGAAACATGAAATCTATACTTAGTGGAATTTGTTTCTTAACCAACACATACCAAAATTGAAATCTGAAAACTGGTGTCTATGAAACTGAATCAAAAAAAGAACACAGATCTAAAATAAAAATAAAAAAATCAGATGACTCAACATCGACCCTAAAGCCTTAAACCCAACCTTATACACACAACTGAATCGTTCAAACCAACTTCAACAAATCATCAAACATAAAAAAGAACACCAAAATAAAAACCCCAAACTCTTTCAGATACTATTCACAAATCATTATAAAAAAAGAACACCAAAAAGCGAAACCCCTAACTCTTTCTATTCACGAATTAGGTCAAAATGAAACAATCAACAAACCGATGATTTCGTATACAAATAAAATGAAAATTAACCAACAATAGCAGTGTGGTTGAGCGTTTGTACCGACGATAATCCACGAAAAATGTTCTTTGAATCAAGTGTTGAATGATTTGATTTTGGATTTCAAGGAAAATTTGATTTTCTAGGGTTTGGATGATTTCAAGTTTCTAGGTTGTAGATCGACGTTTCTTTGAAGATGGATTTTGTTGAAACGAAGGTTTTAATCATATTTCATATTGCAGATTTGATGAAGATGGGTTTGTTTAAGGCGCAGATTTGATGAAGATGGATTTTTCTCTTCTTTGTCTGAAAAATGGGAGAGAGAGAAACAGCTGTGAAGAAATAGAAATAAATGTGTCTGAGGGATATTTCTTTTCCTAAAAATAAGAAAACATTTCGAAAAATAATTAAAAAAAAAAAATATTAAAAGTCCATAAACATAGCCAAAATGGACAACGGTTTCACGAGTTTAAAAACGTTGCACCACTAATTTATTTTAAATAAATAAATAATGGATAATTTGTGCAACGGATTTTCCGGTGCGCAATGTATATAAACGTTGCAAACCGTGCAACGTATATATCCGTTGCACACCTCCGATATTGAAGCGTTGCTAAATCCAGGATACGGTGTAGTGATGGTATATTTTTTCCTACACAAAAACAAAAAAAACTACGGTATTGTTGTAAATAAAGGAAAAGAGAAAGAGAGACACAAAGTAGAGATAAGGAAAAGGGAGAAATTCTATTAATCTGTCTGTGTTTATAAAGGTTTGGGACTCTATTTACAGAGTTTACATACTTGGTGCCCAAGTAATGGGGTCCCACTAAAGTGGGCATCTTCCTAATAAACTTCCGTTTATAACACTCCCTCTAGATGACCACTGTATCTAAGCAATTGCCTCATTAAAACCTTGTCAGGAAAATTCAAAGGGATAAAACCTGGCCGAAGGGAAAAAAGTACAATTATGAGAAAATTTAGAACAGAGTTGGACCTGCATATGTTGCCTCGTTAAAACCTTGACAAGAAAAAACCCAGTGGGACAAAACCTTGACGAAGACTTAGGTAAGTCAACATCTTGACTTAACAGTCTACGACAGACTTAGGTACCAACTCTTAATTTTTGAAATGTTGGGTACCAAAGCAATGTGTTGGACATTTGCTGGGTACCAAACATTAAATAGCCCTTATTTCATTACATCCGATTCTCTCTTCTAAACCTCATATATTTTATAGTCCTACTAACTTTTACGCACCAGATGAGTGATGAATTTGGCCTGCATGAAACATAAATAATTAACGTCATCAAGTTGTGTGAGTTTCTAGTATAGGGTTTTGATTGTTGCGAAAGGATCATGCATCCCTGGTTGCTGCAATAATGGTCAGACGATTATGCATTGATAATCCAGGCATATTGGGGGTAGAGTTAGAAACTTAGCATGGATAAGCCAGTGCCAGTCAGTTAGGTCTAGTCGATCCGCTTGCAAAGCGGTTCGACTTTGTTTCAGAGCTGGGTTGCACGGACGCTCCATTTCTTGAGCCGTGTCCGCGTCCGACTCGCGGCGGACACGGGACGCTGACACGACGCGTGTCCGACGCACCAATTTGCGCGTCCTGTGCGCGTCTGGTTTGGACGCACCGATGACGCGTGTCCGACGCTTTTTTTTTTTTCATTTTCATATAAACTTTTTCCATTATTTTTACTATTATTAACCAAATGAAGAAAGACAAACATTTAGATCAATAATTTAGGTCTTTATTAGGATTTTGTAATTGGAAATGACATCACGTATACCCTTAGTTGGACATGTGTTGATCTAAGAATGCATTTTGATTGTGCTATGTGTTTAATAGTGACTGATTATTTGACATTCGACGTGTATAAACAAACGATATCTTCTTTTCTTTTGAAATTTATACATATGTAACATCATTTTCTAATTTTTAGGATCGAAATACTTGACTTTGCTGTATAAATACATGATTATATATATAAATAATATATAAATAAAATATGTATATACGTGTCCGCGTCTTAGTTTTTTGAAAATTTTGTAGTGTCCGCGTCAGCGTCGTTACGTGTCCGCGTCTGTGCAACCCAGTTTCAGAGTATGAATGATAATTTGGTGGGCTTTTGGTGGGCTTGGAACTCGTCTTGAAGCACAACGGAGGCCACACCACACCAAAGAAGATGGCTCATTCCACTTTTTCGGATTCTTTACAATCCGAGGGAATCCATCCTAATTCTAAGAGATCTATGACTTAAAAATTATTGAACTGGAACTGGAACTGTAACGGATCTCACGATTGAAATGGACAGACAAAAAATAAAAACTCACTGAAGCAAACTACAGGTGTCTAATTTTCACTTTATTTTTTATTTTGAAAAAAGAGATGTTATATTAAAAAACAAAATATATCTATAAGCCTAGGAACAGAACTAATTACTGTGTAGAACTGTTTTCCATTAGAATAGTACTTGATTTACAGACACATTTCTAAAAACATCCCTTTCAGGAAACCATAAGAAAATTGTCTGCTTAATGTGTAAAACTAGCTCGCCAGCCTCCATAAATCTTCCACCAAACGCCCTATTATGTCTTTCATTCCATAAGTGCCACATAACTGCATAACTTGTCTTCCACCACACCTCCTTGCATCCGTCTCTCAAATTGTTCAACTCCCAAGCCTCCAATCGGTTCTTCACAGAATTAGGTGCCACCCAACACACATTAACAACATTAATGAAATACGACCAAGTTCCTCCAATTTTCACTTTATTCATCAAGTGTTGGAAGTTCAGCATTACTATTTTTATCACAAAATTGGTTAAAAAGACCAAAAACAACATTTCCTGGGTGAAAAGGACAATTGATTTAGATATTTGTTTAAATGGACAAAAATTTAAAAATAGGCAGGATGTAACCAGTTTCATCCTGTCCATTTTCAAATATTTTTTCTTATTTTTATTTTACATAGGATGCATCCAGTTTCATCCTTGCTATTTTTAAAGTTTAAGCCAGGATGAATCCAGTTTCATCCTTGCTAATTTTTTTTGTCCATTTCACCCATAAATTTTTTTACTCGTCCATTTGAACCGTGTTTTAAATTTTTTTGGACAAATGACCCATTTTCTCTTTTTATCACAAAATTATAAGAAACACTTTAGAGCAATTTTTAGA